>JARHVA010004758.1:745000-1020000 GCA_037957365.1 Torreya grandis
TTTTAAATTTTAAATTGCTAATATTTTTGAAGAATTCGTGATTTCTTTAATAATAATAATATAATATAATTTTTAAAGTCCACGATGCCATGTTTTATAAAAACATTCAATCCCAATCGATATAACTTATAATTTTGGTATAACTTTAGTAATAAAATTGATGTGAATAAATTCATAAGGCATCACATGCTTCCTACAGGGCCCTTTTGTGAATAACGTGCACACCATATAAAAATATATAAAATTAAAACAAAGTGATTGATATTAAAACACGTCCCATACAATTCTTAATTTAGTAAATCCAATTAAATTTGAGCGGTTACAAACAAAATATCCTAAGAGAATTCAATGAGTTTACTAAGATTAAACGAGATTAAATTAATAAAAATAGGGGAGCAAATCACGTGGAAACTTGAGCCTTCACTAACTCGTAAATAATTACAGTTATGAAAAGAATGAATACCCATTAACATAATGGGGAAAAGCGTCCAATGGCGTATTTATCCTTCGAATTAATTTATTTGGTTTTTTAAGGGACATGAGCTATATATATAGCACTAATTAAAAAACATATATGCGTTCCTGTTTTCAGAAAATCAATCAAGCTTTCCTGGAAGTTGGAAAATAATTGCACGGACACAATTAAATAGTTTGTATGAAACGTCAAATCATGGTTTTCTTCGGTCGTAAAAAGATATTCAAGACGACGTGAATCAGTTGACAGAAAAGTTCAAAATTTCAGGCAAATTTCGCCGCATCTTCCGCAGATTCTCCGTGTGCCGGCGGTCACTCGGTACGCCTGCATTAATGAAGGCAGCTATCAGTGAACCTCTTGGAAGTGTCGGTCTTAATTTCAATGTGAATGGCATATCTTCGTAGTCCTCTTTCACGATAACAACTTGTATAAAAATTTCCACTTAATTTGATAAGAGTGAAAATAAGTACATTTTATTTAAAAAAAGGATAAATTTATAATATTACTTATTCTTTCTTTTTTTTTTGAGTTGGTTGGGACAGTTGAAGAAAATGTAACTATACTATGTTTTTATATTCTGGAAAAAATAAAATGAATGGAAATATATATTATGAAAGGTGACAACTTGGTAAAATATATCCATAAAATATTTGAGACCTAAAAAATGTTTATACTTTTTCTCGAGGGTGATGCACAAGTATTTTAGAGGGAATTTAATATTGTATCGTCTATATTTTTTTTGTTTTTATGAAAAACTTTAAAATTATGAATCTTGTGTTGTTATTTACAGAAATATTTTAAAGAGACATCCTATTGAGTTTCCAAGGTCATGACATGTTCATACAACTATCCTAAAACCTTTGAAAATAGATGAAACTGTTGTAAAAGTAATTTCAGTGGTTTGATAACGTCGATTGACTAAATCATGTATCATATCCAAAATCGTATTCCACTTTTGATAAGGGATATGTGAGTAGCTCTTAAAACATTCAAAACAATTCCCAAAAAAAATTTGAATTTGATAGTTAGTATATATATATATATATATATATATATATAAGCGTGGGTTTTAATTTCATGAATGTAGCTATAAATGATATTATTAGAAGCATGGGTCTTAATTTTAATGTGAATGGCATATCTTCGTCGTCCTCTTTCAAGATAAGAACTTGTTATAAAAATTAACACTTAATTTGATAAGAATAAAAATAAGTACATTTAATTATATATATATATATATATATATATATATATATATATATATATATATATAAAATAATTTTTTTTGTTAAGGAATATATAATTATAACATGTTTTTAGATTTTGAAAGAAAAATCTATGAATATATAAATCATGAAAGGTAAGATTTAATGTATCTATAAAATGCTTGAGGATCTGAAAAATGTTTGTGCCCCTTCTCGAGGGTGATGCATGAGTATCTTGAGGGAAATTTAATATTTCATTTACTATTTATTTTTTTTGCCTCAGTTTTTAACATCTAATATAATCTATGTTAAAGACATTTTTTACATCCATGAAAAGGTTAAAATTATGAACCTTGTGTTTTTATTTAGAGGAATATTCTAAAGAGACATTTTGTCAAGTTTTGAAGGTCATGACATGTTCATACAACCATCCTAAAACCTTTAAAAATAGATGAAATTGTTGTTGTATAAGGTAATTTTGGTTGTTTGAAAACATCAATTAATTAAACAGTGCATCATATCCAAAATATTATTCCACTTTTAATAAGGGATTTGTGAGTAGGTCTTAAAACATTCAAAACAATTCCCCAAAAAAATGTGAATTCAATAGTTCATATATATACAAAATGTCTAAAATCTAATTTTTATTGTTGTCATCCAAAGAAATATTTGATGCACATGATGTAAGTTTATCTTGAAAATTTATAGTCTTAAGAAAGAATTGATGTAAACAAGTATTTATTTTATGAATGTTATTTAAGGATTTTGGTGATTGATGTACATAAAAATAAACCAATTCACTCAAAAATTTACCAAAACACTTGAAAATCTTCTCAACGAAAATCACAAAAAATGATGAAATTTTTAATCACCTCTAAACTAATTAAAAAAAAATCAACCATTTTAAAAATCAATTATTCTAAGTTTTATATATGACTATATTTGAAAATTCCAATTGATCTATCTAATATGTCACCAAAAAAGCCCTTAAATTCTTCCATGAAATGATAATCATGCAAAATAGTGTCTAATATCTAAACTAGTCAAAGAATCAATATTATAAAAAATAACTCTTTAGAATTTACGTTAGGTTTGGTAGATGGGTCTATCTAAAAAATATATTTTTACTCAAAATATTCACTCATTAACATTCTAGGAAACTTAAGTAAAGTATTATTCATAAAATAACTAAATCAAAAAGACATGTTTTTAATTAACATATTTTCAAAACATTATTATATAATGAAAAGATAAATATTAAATGATAATGATATATTTCTGCTTTAAATATTTATAAAATGATTTAATGGAAAAATCTTGGTTGTGAATTATTAAATCAAAATAATATTTTTTTCACAATTTTGAGTAAATGAAAAACAAATCTTTATAGAATCTTCTTTAAAAAATTTAAAAATTAATTCTATTAAACTTAGGAAAAAAGACCGCCTTGTTAAATTTAAAAGTTGGCAATTGTATGATAATCCTCTTTTGAAAGATGAAGAAGAAGAAGTATTAACTGATATAAAAACTTATGAGGTCAAAGAAAAATAAAAAGGTGGAATAGTAAAATAATGCTAGAGCAGATGTTATAGAAGAAACATTTATGAAAGTTTATTCATAGAAAGTGACATTGTCAAATAATGTTATAGGTAGAGGAATCAAGAGATCACATGAATCTAAAACTTCTGAGTCTAATAAGGATCAAGCTTATTTTGAACTTCAATTATATATTGTTATTATTGATTCTCATACAGGGCTCTAGATAGAGGTTATAAATAATAATGACAAAAAACATCGTTATGAATTTGAATGTGGGTGGTTCGCTGGGGTTTACCAGTAAATATTGATATTGGTGTGGTTACTATTTTTTTATTTATTTGATTCTGCCCAACCAATGAAAAAATCTTAAAAACTAATTATTGTTGAGTCAATATTTTACACTGACATAGAATTTAGATTGTACGTCATACTTATTTTCCTTCTCTATTTTTTAATTAATATTAAAGTGTTACAATAATAAACTTAAAATCCATAAAAATAATACCTACCAATCAATACTTAAAAGTTTCTAAATAAATAAATTTAATCGTAAAATTTAAAAAGAAGCTAAAAGAAAATAAAAGATTTAATATATATATATATATATATATATATATATATATATATATATATATATATATATATATATAAATATATAAATATAAATAATTACGTACATGTTTTGTCCCTTGCTTAACAAAAATCTTGTTACATGTAGCTTGGCTACAGTAGTTGCAATGCTTACCATTTGAGAAAAATATAAACTACAAGGAAAGTTGTCTAAGTGTCTTTCCTAGAATAAGGGAGGAAAAGTGAGGTTTATTATATTAGATTTTTTTAAAGTGGATGTCAATAACCACATCTTATTCATATTGATATATTATTATATATGTCATGCTTTTGAAACATTATTTCAAATCTAAATCATGAACTAAACTAATTATTTTTAAAATTTTAAATACCGAATTTGTTTAATGGTAGCAAAGAGGTTGGTTAACATCACAAATGCTTCTAACTTTTCTTATTGTGTGACACTATATCACTAGTTATCTATTTCAATAAATAAATGATATTTAACCATAATATTATTTGACAAATATTTAGTAAAATAACATTTTTTTTGATATTTATTAAATATATTTATATTTTAATTATATTATTTAAATTTTTTTTAAAGTGTTTTTTTAATTATATTTATAAGATAATTTTGAATTTTTTTAAAGGGTTGAGACAGGTACAATTTGATTACTAGTATCGATTAATGATGGTTTGTATTTGACCCAATTTATAATTTTTTATATCTTACAAAAAATGCTTTATGAATCGTTATTTATATTTAGAAAATTAATGAATAATAAATAATATGACACTAATTATTTAAACTTGATGAAGATTGAAATAAAATTTTAAATTTATTAAATAATAAATGATTGTAATTATTATATTGATATAAATATTATTTTCTATAATAATATATAGAATAATATTATTTAATTTTTAAATATTAAATTTTTAAAATAATTTACCTTGTTAAAAATTCTCTTTTATTATATATATATATGATTCCAATAATACTATATTTTAAAAATACCTAAAAAGAAATATGAATCGATGGAAAACTCCACGTCTATGATTCAAACATTGCCAAACTTCAGAGCACGACTAGAGCTCGGAGTCAGTTGGGATGTCATAGTGCAATGACATTTAAATTAATGTCACTAAAGAAGACATCCATTTATTTTAAGTATTGGAAAACTGAAATACATGAAGTCACTTCTGACAATGGTATTGTTTTACTATTTCAATGTTGGTAGAGATATTAAGTCCACCGTTTCAATAAATATTATTTTGCCAGCATAACCAACTTTGCATTAGTGTGTTTGTTATCCTTTTGTATCTGTCTAATTTTTTTTTAGGGATGAGATAACATTAAGAGGGTGTGACATATTTTTGATATGTCAAAACGGCTTTGCAGACTTTAAACGATGTCATTCAGGTACATACAAGGGGATTTAGTAGCGTGCAAGCACCAAAGAAATCAATAAGAAGTGGGCTCCCTTATTCAGATATGCATAGTGTGCCTTGAATCCTGTTGACATTGGGGGTTTGAATCCCATCATATTTCGGCCTACAAACACATCAGTGGCGAAACACATTTACGTGCACCGAACTAAAAAAAAGTGAAAAGACTGCTCCGTGAGATTCAAACGTGGGTGCACAATCATGTCAAATTTATTGAAAAAGAGTTATGTCAAGGGAGAGCAGGAGAGGGATAAAAACTAAGACAAATCTTAATTTATCTAATGGGCCCGAAACCCCATGAAACTATTGGCCATCTCCCCTCGGTGTTGTAGGTTGTAGAGAAGTTCACGAGAAAATGAAATGTATTGAGTAGTCAAAGAGTAGTTAGATAGAACCATAAAAAACTCTTATATAAAAAGGGTGATTCTAATATGTCATTTTAATTTATTTAGTAATTGTTGCATGTATAATGTCTAGTCTCCACATGTCGAACTATCAAAAGAGCAATGTTTTGTTATCGCATTATCACTGGTAATAAGAGCATTAATAGAATTTTATTTATAAGAAGTTAATGATTCTATACAATCAAATATAAAATAATGCAAACAAAATTAATATTTTGTGTTATTCATAAGACATACTTTAATTACAATTATCGATTGTGGTGCACATGAAACACCTTCTCTAAAAGTGTAAAAGAAAAAATGAAGTAATTGCATTTGTGCAAAATACTTACCACCAAACAAAAAGGATCATCAATATAGATTTTTTACAAGAAACCAATGATTTTATGTTGTCGATAAACATAATAATGTATTAAAAAAAATTTAAACACAACCAATTCCTTGTGTTGTTTAGAAAACATATCCTACCTTCAACTAATGCTAGCTCTAACCAAAACCTATTCATGTAGCTACCCATGAATGGCATTCTCGAATATGATAACATAGATCTACAAATTCCTTAATTTTTAAATCCCCCAAACAAATTTCTCTCATCATAATATCATACTTGATCTCATAGATGATGAACTCTCATATACATACATACATACATACATACATACATACATACATACTTACATACATACATATTTCAGTAAGCTATGAACGCCACAATTAATTTAATTGAACAAAACATAAAAAAAATAATGTATATTTTGATAGAAATTCAAATCCATCACAAAATATTAATAAAATTTAACATATCAGTATAAATATCTACATAACAGACTTACCAACATGGAAAATTAGATATTAAAAACATTGTTTCAATTTGTTTACTTCTCACCTTTTTGTGTCTACCACTTTGTCTCCATGGTAAACAACCCACTACCGAAAACTCTTTGTTCTTGCAAATAATCAAGGTGATGTGATGCTTTCATCCTAAAACATCTGGTATCGATTGTCAATCAAAAACTAAAAATAGGGCTCAATATGTTATTTCAACACCTATTGACATAGTTAAAATTAGTAATAATATTAATTCAATATTAGTTACTTTATGAAAATAAATATATAATTTATTTAATTATGTTTATGAAATATCATGACCAATTTATGGGTTAAAATACAATTACACTTAAATTTATCTAAATGTTTTTACACCTTGATTACCATTATGATCTCAAAGGTGTTATGACATATCAATTGTATCTTATCAAAACATACTTATAATGTTGTAAAAATTATTTTTATAGATTTACTTATTTACCCAGTAAACTTAATAAACTAAGAAAACTATTGAAACATTCACATTGTACTAAGTATTTTGGTCTCAATTATTTTTACGTAGTAAACTATAACATCACATAAAATACTAATAAAATTAAAGGGTTTAAATTACATGAAAGTGATAACTCAAATATGTATTTTTAATTTTTATATGATATGATATTTTTAACATAATAAACTATAACACCATATAAGATACTAATAAAATTAAAAGGTTTAAATCTCATAAAAATGATAATTTACATATGTATTTTCAATTTCTATATAATCTGATCTTGGTTTACTTGTCAGAAATGAACCAAGTCATGGCTTTAAGAATGTTTTGAGGAAACTATGGTAATTTTGGGATAGAAAATTAGTTTGAATATATATATATATATATATATATATATATATATATATATATATATATATATAATTTAATAATTTGTTAAGGTTGAGATATCCAAGGGTTTTTGTGAAATTAAGTGTTCCTATTAAGCATTCTTACCAAATATTTTGGAGTGCCTTTATTTGCACGGTTGATTAAGTCAAAAATATGGGATAATTTGATTGATAATTTACAAACAAGATTGGTTGGGTGGAAAATTAAGTTGCTGAATATTTTGAGAAAAATTATTTTTATTTATAAAAAAATATTTTTATATATTTATTTTTCATTTTAAGATTTTTGATTGGGATAATAAAATAATAAATTATAAATCTATTGTGGTATGATAAGGAGGATTTTTTAAAGAAAAATATTTAAAACATGGTCTAATGTGTATAGACTCCAGTCAGCATATAGGTCTCATATTGAAAATATTTAAATTTATAATATGGATTTAAGAATAAAATTGATTTGGAATTATTATGAAGACAAACCATCTATTTGGGTATAGTGGTGAGAGGAAAATATTTTTATAATGAAAGACATAAGAAGAAATTTTATATTAAAAAACTATTTTCACGCTGTCACATCTATAATATCATTCTTTGTTCAAAATGGATAATCATTTATAACCTAACTTGGAATATTAAAATTGGAAAACTTACCAAATTTTCTGTTGATTCCAATTAAAATGAACTAGCACTTAAAAATAATGTGTGAACTAACACTTAAAAATTATGTGATCTTAGTGATATTCAACAAACCTGAAAGAAAATTAAAAGTTTAAGATTTGTAATTACTAAGATGACTCAATTGCACATATAAGTATTTCTAGACAATGGACAAGTATTGAAAATATAGAATGTCTAGCTGAGTATAAGAAATTGATGTCACATATTCTAAGAATGAAAAGAATTTTTATTATTACCAATTTCATAAGATACTCTATGTCATTTGAAAATAAGGTGTAAAAACTTGAAATAATCACCTTCCCTAAATTAGTCCTATGGGTTTCCTTGGTGATCACTTTTCTACCCATTTTCAACTAAGTTTCACATGTGACGTCCAACATTAAGATTTTTGTCGACGGACTCCATCGTATAACTAAACTAGAATTCATAATCCTCACATATCCGCGAGCCCACATTTTTTTCACATGTTGTAATTTCACGACTGTGATTGCATTAGAAACCTGCTTGTCTTCTTTTATTTCATGAGTTTTGGTTTGTGCTAGTGTTTGTCTTAACGGTTTGATCACAAATTTGTTTAACTGTTAGATACAAGTGGAGGGGATGTTATTACTTATTCGTAAGATTTAAAATTCCACGAACCTGCAACCCTACAAAGACCAATTTAGCCAAAAATAAATTTCGTGACTCCATGATTTTATGACTCCGTGGTCATTTAGAAAATATTTTCTTCTGCGAGTTATCATAAGATTTTTACTTGTTTCTTTCATCTCATGTTTATATTTTTACCATGTGACTTGTGTTAGAATTAATTTATTGACTTATGTTATAATTAAGTGATTGTGGATAAGTCAGATTATGTATATTTAATTACAAGAGCCCACGCGTTCACAAACTTCATAGGAAATAAAATGGATTCCTACGAACTCTGTGAATCCAAAGAACTCTGTGTATGTTTCAATCAGCCATGCAGGAACATTTGATCATAGTAAATCTGACATTTCTAGAGTTATGTGAGTCTGATATAATCGTAAAGTTCCATAATTCCGTTTATTATTGATCACAACCAGAGATAATGAATAATCGCAACATATATTAAATACATTTCCAACTCATGCACCGAGATCTTGACAAGTGTAGGGTTCACATGCCGTCAGATTTCAATAAGAACAAAGATCACATTTGTAAAATCCATGCATCCATAGGATACACAGTGAATGATGTGACAAACTCCATGAACTCCCTCATTCTAAGGGAATGATATATAGACAAGTAGGTGATGGATATGCTTCATTATATAATAAATCCAGGAAAACATAAAATTAAGATTATAAAAAATATATAATTAATAAAGAAAATTATATTTAGCAATTAATTCATATAAATTGATGTGAGAAGGGGATCTCTCAAAGATTTTAATTGAGATAGGATTGTATTGGGATTTAATACAATAAATTTACAAAATAATTACTATTATTAATATAAATTAATATTGAAAGAGACATGAATTTTCATGAATTATAATATTATATGAACCAAATTTTTGAAGAAAATAATTACTATGATTTTCCGAAAAGTATTAGTGTTGTTTGGAGTAAAAACTAATCTCCATGCATATTGTCTCATCTTTTATCCCTCCCCAGAGATTCAGAGACAATTTTATCTTCAAACAGTGTAGAATATAAACATTACAAGTATCTATTTGGTTAAATAGAAGAGGCTTACATGTTGAGTGATATGAACACACTGCCAAAGACTAGATATAATTTCATAACTATTTGATCATCTTCAAGAGGTATGGGATTCATTTAGCTTTGGCGAAGCTAGAGGCACAACAATGCATTGATCTATTTTATATACATTTTATGATGTGTGCAATGAAATATGATGTGATTTACTCATCAAACAAGAATAATAAATTAGCTTCTAATTATGGAACAGAATTTGTGAATTATTGTAAATTACTAGAGCCCACATTGATTTATAACAAAGATGTGACCCTTGAGTAGCTCAAAAAAAAATTCCCCGATGAATGTCTTAAAACACTAGGCCATAGATATATACTAATGGGGGAAAAAAAATTATTGTATTTTGATTATATGAATATACAAAATAAAAACTAAAAAAAAACACACACACACTTTTGTGCTACTATGATTGTATGACATATAGAAAACATATATGAATACGAATGTAAAAAGAAGAATATAATTGACAAATTATACTTAATATAAATGAAAATGACCTAAGGGACTTAGTGTTAATGTTATGTGTAGGTACGGGATTAAATACATGTAATTAAAGGGCTGGAAACCAAATCAAGAGTCACTCAAATTCAAAATTGTATGTTTGGATGTGCTTGGATGAAATCGTGAGTCTATGTATGCTATCTGATGGCATAGACATGTGAAATTAATGACTCTATCATGCGAGGTTTTTTCTCATTATTTTTATATAGGTCACAATGCATGCTTGAAATATGTTTGCTTTTGTAATATCAAGTCCTCAATGTTTGCATAAATCTTAAAACTTGTTTCCTTATCTTTGAAATCGTAGGTCCACATTCAAAACTAGGTATTCGCTTGTAAAATGGAAAGACCAATGTGTTAGGATGACCTCATCCAGTTTCTTATTAATCGCAGAGCATTTCCTACATATCTACATGAAGAGGGATGTCAAACTACATGTAGTTCTCCATATTAGGTGTATGTGTGCTTTATACTCTAGCTAGGACCTCTTCCTTGTGATTGATTGCTAAATTAATGAGTTTAGGGTAGTCACTTTGAATGGTAACAAGCATATAGATGTAGCATTGAAGACTGATAGATGATAAAAACATCTTAGATCTAATGTGTATTTATATGTGATTCTTTGGGTACTTTCTCATGCCACTAACATATAAAAGACGTGGGTCGACCCCTAAATGCGTTTTTTATTTAAAAGATGACCATTGATTGGTTCTAGTATGAGTCTGTAAATTTATAAACTTGTAGAATAATTTAAGGATATAAGTTTGATAGGCTTGTTTAAGCGACATGAATATTGATTTGTTGATTTTTATATAGTTTAGGTACAATAATAAACATGTTAGGTATAGACTATGAAATTTTTATAAGTGGCTAGTAGAGAATCAGAAAGGTCAAACCCATAGAAACAATGTAGATTTATGAGAATGGTGTCTTACATCCATTTATGTATGCAAAAGTAATGTAAGGTGAATTTAATTGAATATTGACATTTATATGTGTCTAACACCATATTGCAGGACTAAAAGGATAAAGAGATGTCCCTTAGGTTGTACAACACACTTTATTTTGGGTAGGAGTCTCTGAATGTCTAGTTTTCTCCAAGAAAGCATGCAATGAGAATTCATATATATATATATATATATATATATATATATATATATATATATATATATATATATATATATATATATAATGAAATTAAAAGTTGTGAAACATAAAGAGTAAGGAGGAATATACTTGTAATTGGGTGAACTGTATTTCACCTTGTGATGTTATTAAAGTCTGTACTTACTTTAGAATCATATGGAGAAGTGGGATTCTTACTCAAGCATTTGAAGAATTGGGGGTTATCATGCCCCAAAATATAAATTAAATAAGTTGAGTGAATTGGGTTAGGAAATTAAATGTATCAACCCTTAGGGAGTAGTGCTCGATAGTTGTGTGTGAAAAATATCAACTTCACTACTTATTTAACTAATCATGAACCTCTAGAGTAAAGTGGGAGTATACTCTAGGCTGAAGAATCAACCATTTTAGATGTACTAATAGATTAATTTTATAATCTGAAGTATCATCAATGTAATGTTTCTAAGTAAAAAATTGAAATAGTGTGTGTGCATGGATAATGTTCATGGCCCGTAATCAAATTAAATCATTGCCAATATGATATGCATCTATACATTATTTTTCCTAAATCTAAAAAATCTAAAAATGTATAAGTTATGTTCATATAAAATGTGTGCATGTGAATTGTCTATGGCCTAAATCTATTCAAATCTATAAAGATCTATCCTATGATTTGAAACAAATTGATAATTTGAACCAATCCAAATTCTCTAAATAATATAATTTCTTTCAAAAAAATTATTTCATTTAAATGAGGGAATAAAAATTGGTGAAAATCCCACTAATATTCCCCACTTTCAAGGTGAGAAATGTAGCATGAAAATTACTCATATCAAAAGAAAAGACTAGACTATATCATGTGATGTAAAAATATGCAGTAAATTATAAACATAAAAAAAAAATTGATCATAATAATGAATATGTCATGAAACCTTATATGAAAAATGTAGTTCGACGTATACAAGTGTATTGTCAAGATAGATAGAAATCAGTGACCATCACTAATATAAGAACTAAATAATGAGATAAATAGGAAAGGTGCAAGACATGAATCATGACATTAAAGACAAATAGGGAGTCTTGTGATATGGATCATAGTACCAAAGCATTAGTGTACATAAGAAATGTAGGAGAGAATCCTAGATTTATCCACTCATAATCAATAGTGTCATGATAATGACACACACAATAAATAATATGTAATAACACTCAATATCATACATGGCCAAATGTGGCACAAAACACACCCTCAAATGTCACAAATGGGTAATAGCTATACAAAAATGATAATTAAATGTCACACAAGACCTTGGTCCCAAATAAAGATGCATACAATGATACACTCCATCGATAAGTGTCATATACTAGTTATTAAGTAAACAAACATAATTATTAGTTATCCTATAAATTAAAATATCAACAATTAAGTATAAAACAAGTCAAAATAGTCTATACAATCAATCTATGTGAATGTCACACTATAAAAAAATAACATATATATGAAAGGTGGAATTGTAAAGGATATAAATAGTAGAAAGATATTTGTAACAAATGAATGTATCTCAATATTATAGATGGATAGGTCATATAAATATATATAAGTTTTAAAAATGTAACCTAGGGAATAATATGTCCCAAGCATTGTCATTTCCCCTAGGTGTAGGAATGTCCTAGATCTATGCATCCATGTATTATGTGTGACCTATTTGTCCTACATCCAATTATTATATACTGTGAAATGCATTTGTATATGTAATCTACCAAAAAAGTGATAAATAACATAATCAAATAATGGAAGCTAACAAAACATGTCATGTTTTTTTTTTAATTTTAATGTTTTAAATATTTTAATTTTTAGTAACTTTTTTACAATTTTGTAAATTTAATTTTCAACCATATACAAATGAAAAAATCATCCATCCAACTTATTTTGTAAACATAAATAGGCCCAACTTGTTTGTTTTGAGAATTCCATTTCTCTCTTTATTTTCATTCATATTATTTTGATTTTATTTTAGTACCATGTCACCAACTTCAAAATCACGATTTCAAATACTATTACCGAATGTTATTTTGAAGTGATCATGATATACTCTAATATGCTTAGTAGCCTGTATGCACTTGTAATACAACATTTTTAATTCATGCAATCATTTTTACTTACATTCATTATCCTTACTAGTGTAACTCAATGAGACACAAAATATGGCATCTCTAATTTTAAAAGGCAAAACTAATTCATTTCCATATACATGTAAACACGATGAATCCTTTGTAGGTGTGCGATCACTTGTGAAGTATTCCCATAAAAATATATATTTTGATTATACCAATCCTCATCATTTATGTAAACTATTTTATTTAATATTCTACATATTTTTTCATTATTTTTTGTTTTGCTTGTTTATTTCCTCGTGTATTTTAAGGAGTGGAGAAGCTATGCTGAATATTGTATATATTAAAATTTATCTTTGCTATATTATTTTTGAAACATAATCCATTATTTATTATAATAGTTGGGGTGATAAAAATCATGAAATGGTGTTTCTAATTAACAACTTACATGTCTTATAGTCATTAGTAATGGTCTAACCTCCACCCATTTTTAAAAATATTTTGTAGATGTAATAATGAACTTGTGACCCTCTAATGATTATGGATTTATCTTGATCATTAATTAAAATCACTAAATACAAAATACCCATAGTGAAACAGTAAGTTGTAATTTTTGTGACAATGTATGTCCCAAATATTGTGATTTTGAAATCATAATCATAATTTTGCATGTTCTTGAAATTCCCATTATGTATCAACTTTGAGTTTCATCATGGCTAAGGATGGGAATCTTGTGTTACTTCGAATCTATACCCATCCTTCTATATATTGAATATTTATTTCTCTTTATATGGTCAATAATTTATGTATAGAAAATATGAGAAAACTCTAATAGAATTATTTGTTTTAACCTAGTTATCTACTCATGGAATGTGTTAGATTGTTTCTAAATTATGTGTGGATGTTTATGCAAGATGAATGAATATGTGATTATGTTATAAAGATGAATATGGTATTTAAATTGTGCATTTTATAGTCTAACCCCTTGTATATTCTTTTCAATCCTTTTGTAAACAATTTATGATTTATGTTCTTTTAGTTGTAAAGTGTTTCAAAAGATTTGTGTGTCAATTGATGTAAAACATTTAAGTGTTTACATTCTATAAATGACCTACAAATAAAATATTCATGCCAGTGTCCCTTTATAATATTTAA
Source organism: Torreya grandis (assembly GCA_037957365.1). Lineage (NCBI taxonomy): Eukaryota > Viridiplantae > Streptophyta > Pinopsida > Cupressales > Taxaceae > Torreya > Torreya grandis. The sequence goes on from JARHVA010004758.1 coordinate 759,678, forward strand.
CTCTGAGTAGTGGCCAAAGTTTATGGAAATGCTAAACTAGGCACACACTGGTATAACTATTACTTTGCATGTTTTATTTCTCAAGAACTGGAATTTTAAGAATTATAAACACCCCTTTTATACCTTACCTTTCTCCCACATTTATGTTTATATTGAAAATAAACAATCTTGCATGTTCTATAAATCGTTAAATCTTAGATTAATAGTAATAATGAGTAAGGGTTTCTTCATATGGTAATGAATTCTAAGTGTAACCACACATACATTGAGCCTATGGTTGTACCAATTAATACTCTCTAAGTAGAAAAAGGTTAGACCACTCAATCCTTTGAAATAATCAACATCAATTGTAATATTAATGAGGGGATATCTTTATCCCATGCATTGTATCCAACTTTCCTCCTCTGAAACACTCAATCTAATGAGTGCCTTTACATGCAAGGATGTTGGTCATGATAAAAGTTGGTCTTAGAAACAATAGATAAAAATAGAATGAAAACCCTGATAAAGAAATTTTAACCCACTAGTTTCCCCATGAGTAATCTGCAGCATGCTACATTGATTACCAGGTCTAGTTCTATTTGAGGTAGATTTATTATTTCACCCTTGTAATTACAAAAGAGATCCTAGTTTTTTCAAAATATACCCATACCTATCTTTCTTTCCACTAGCTCCTCCCCTTAGTCTCCACCAAATAGACCCCCTAATGGCTTCTACCATAACCTATTTAGTTGGGTTAACTATCAACATTCCTTGAGTCATCCATAGCTTATCTAAGGATGATAAATGCGTGTTACCCATTCCAATCCTATTGTGGGATGAAGTACCTAAGAGCATGTTAAATCTTATAAAATTACCTAAAGAATTCTGAATGGGGAGGATGAAGATACAACTTATAGGCTATTTCCAATCATTTTAATGGATTAAACATATGATTGGTTCCTAAATCTTCCAACAAATTACATCAGATGATGCAAACCATTTAACAAAACTTTCATAGGTTAATTTATGCAATTCATTAACCCCAATGTCCTCTACTAATATTTTGCATGTATCAAGAGGGAACTAAATGAACCCATCAAAAAAATCTTTGAAAGGTTTTGTAAAATGTAGAGTTGGGTCACCATGGTCTATCAAATAATTTCCAAATTGGTGATTGAAATGTTCAAGAATTTATTGGACCTGTAGATAACCATATTCCTAAGGTGAGATCCCATCATAATAGACCTGACCTTGGATATTTTATAAGACATATAAGTTGACAGACAACTAAATCCTCAATGTCAAATAATGGCTCCCATTCCTAATACTTTGCCAGACATGACAATATTGATGCTAATTCTTAATGCAATCGAAAAGCTACCACTATCTTCAACTTTATATATAACTAACCATCTAACTTTGAGACACACTACCCTAATAAGCACTTGGGTTTTTTTTAACCTAGTTAACAATGAAATGGTTTCCTAATTACAACACCAAGTAACATTGACAACATCTAGAAATACATAAACCATACCCCAAGAGTAAATGAAAAATGAATTGGATGTCATATAACTAGTGGTAAAAAACTAAGTAATGACTTCCTTGGCTTTAAAAGGTAAAGGGGTATCTCTAAATAAGAAATTTTAAACAAGAAATTTACATACGAAAGATAAAATAGAAACTATAGTCACCCCCTTAGTCAGCTAGAGCCTTCCTTAAATAAGTTTCCTGAAATTAACATTTGTGAGATAGCCATTCCAAATTAATACCATGTGCATAACACATCCCAATAGGGAGAGCTTGAATCCATTTAATATATGTAGTGCATTTAACATTTTCCAAAAGTAACTTGAATAGTATGAGGTGGTGGTTGACCAACAAAAATCATTTAAAACAAGTAAATTCCCTAGTAATGACATGATGTTAGAAACCATGCAGTTCCCTAGTTATGAATAAAATGAACTAAAGGAGAGATTTAGAGATGTACATGAATTTCAACAATTCTAACAGAGAAAATATGCCCTTAGTATTAAGATGTAATAGCATCCCCTGACCACTTCAATCCCTCCCAAAAATGATGCATCCTCACCAGATCATAATGATAGGAATGATCGACCATATCTAAACAATAATGAACCAAAGGCCTCAGTGGAGGCTCAAATAGTTTGAAACAAGGTATTATATAGTATATTAGAGGACATGAATAAGATGAAAGTGACTATCACTCTTCATGAGCTTGCTCAAATCACTAAGCAACATGATTTTTTAATGAAATCACTAACTAAAAATACATCTAAGCAAAACCAAATGAAGTAAAATAATGCTCAAATGAATTTCCTTATTCAAAAATAAATAATATTGAGGTTCTTCCAATACTTTAATTGTTAGACTATTTAGGAAAAATTTAAATAATTGTTTAGTAGTCTAAGGAACTTCAAGTAATGTTATCCCTATAGGCATCTATAAAAAACTAGGTTTAGTCCCCATTAAGTAATATAAATACATGGTCAAACTCAAAAATTATAAATTTAAGGTAGTTGGAGAGGTTATCAATGTAAATATGGAGTTGGATTCATAACCTGAGATCCAATAAGTCATGGACATTCAAGTTGTGGAGTTTCATGAAGCTAATGAGATGCTCCTAAGTCAAGATTGGTAAAAATTCTTGAATAAATATATGGTTAAAATTTTATACCATGTGTAGTTTCCTTAGAGAGACGTAGCTAATTAGATTATAGTATATATCAAACCCCAGATGAAGCACATGATAATGGAGTACAACATTGTCATTGAGAAAGTGAACGCAATATCATCTAACTTAGGGATTTATATGTTGAACATGAAACCTACTAAATAAAAATTTATAATGAACTTAAATTACTAGGATTTTGTTCCATATACATTGATGGGGCTCATTCCAAATAAGGTAATAGAGTAGGTGTTATACTAATAAACCTACAAGGAAAGAGATACCTAGATTCATATAGGTTATAGTTCCCTTCCACTAACAACCTAGAAGAGTATGTAGTGTTAATATTTGGGCTACATTTTCATTGAAGCATAAGTCTAAAGAGCTAAGAGTTTTTAGTGACTTTGAGTTGGTTGTAAACCAAGTGAAGAGAATATTTTAGTGTAAACTATCATACCTCAATAAATACAAACATAGGGCATGGAAACTCATATGAATGTTTGATGCATTCAACATCATCCCTATCCCTAGGGAATAAAATTTTGTTGATGACTCATTAACATCCTCAACTATGATCTTAACACCCCTAGATGACATTGTTATGTAAAAGTTCACTAATAAATTGGTCCCTTGCACCTCTATTCTTGATAACATCAATAGGTATTTGAATATGACCAACACATTATCCAATTCATTTATATTATTGGGGAATTTAAATCCCAAATAATAGATGAAGAGGAAAGGGATAACTTTGAGGCTAAGGTTGATAAGGACAAAATCCTTAATATCTAAGGAAATAGAATCCTAAAAGGAATGATTTATCTATAGAAGGTATTTGACACATTAATCCCTATAACCCAAATTAAGAAACCCAAATTTATAGGTCAAGAGTGTTAAACCATTAACCTAGGTTCCCTTTAAACACCCTAAACTATCAACATAGGTCCATATTGAACAAACAAGGAGATGGAGTAAATTCAAAAGTTGTTGCAAAGTTATAGGGACACATTTTATTAAAATTATTAAAACCTAGAAGTATTAAACCTAAGGGTGATCACTCATACCATCCCCCTTAAGCCAGATCAAATACCATTCTGATCAAAATAGAGACCTATAAACCCAATCATTGAACCTTCGATATAAAAAGAATTTTACAATCTCTTATCTACTAGATTAATCTTCTCAGTTCATCATTCCACTTGGGTTGAAAACCTAATACCTATCTAGAATAAGAATGGAAAGATTAGGTTGTGCAGAGAGTTGTAAAACCTACACAAGTCTTTAGATAAGGACATGTACATTCATCCCTTGATGAAGTGATCCAAATGGTTAATGTATCCCAAATTATGTCCATTTTTGATGGATTTTTAGGGTATAATTAGTTTTTTATTAATTTTTATGACCAAAACAAAAATACATTCACCATGAAATGGGGCACAATTACCTAAAAATGAATGTCATTTGGATTTATCAACATTGGAGTGACCTTTTAAAGAGTGATGTATTTTTCATTTGAAGGTCTAATTCATAATTTCATAGTAATCTATATAGATAATTTAATTATGTTTTCAAAATGCAGATGAGATCATATATACCATTTGTAGAAGGTCTTCGAAAGGTGTAAAAGGTATGTCATTTCCTTATACCCTAAAAGAGTGTGTTTAGTGTCACTTAAGTTAAGTTTCATGTTCATATCAGCAAAAGGAAGGTATTACTATCAATCTAAAAAGAGATGATGTAATTTATATATTACCTCAGTTTAATATAATAAAAATATGAAGTCCTTTGTGAAAATAAATTTTGTCCACAAGATCATTTGTAGATTTACTAAAATCATAAATCCCATTAATGTTATGTTGAAATAGGACACAAAGATGGAATGACATGCTATGTCAGAGAAAGTATTTTCAGACAAAAAGGATGCTATCATGCAAGAACCTATGTTGAATAGTAAAGACTATACTAAGGATTTTTACATTTATCCTTTTGCCTTAGAATGCACCATTGCTACCTATCTCATGAAAATAATGAATGGAAAACAAAACTTTGTTGCTTTTATGAGCACTAATCTAAAATGATTAAAATGAGGTACTTATCTTTTTTAAAAATGCCTATGCATTTCTCAAGGCTATATAAAAACATTAGGCACCATGTTCTTAGGAATAAAGTGCATATAATCATGATAGACCCAACTATCAACAAAATATTGGATCTAAATGAGCTAGGTTATTGTAAAGGTAGATGGGTAATCAAGCTGTAGGAGTATGACATGGAAATAAAACCTATCATGTTGGTTAGAGGAAAGGGTCTTACTTAGCTAATAACTAAAATTAATCTAAGGATCATTATACATCAATTGTCAATTACTTGTTATATAAAAACCCACCTCTTGGAGTCAATTAAATATAGAAAAGATCCCTTAGACTTAAGGCAACATAATACATGCTGAAGAAATGATTTGTATTAAAGAAAATTCATCAAGGCATATATCTTAAATGCCTATGAGAAGTTGAAGGCAAGGAAGTAGTCAAAAAATTCAATGTGAAACTCGGTGATAGTTAACCAACAACAAATGTGATAAAACATAACATAATTTGGATGGGTTATTATTGGCCAACCCTATTCAGAGATGTCCATGCACATGTCAATAAATTCCATCATTTTAATATATTTGATAGAAGAAAAACCCATGATACAATGCCATTAAATTTGGTTATAGTAATGACACCATTTTCCCAATGGGGACTATATTTCATGCGGGTAATTAACAAAAACTCTTCAATACTCCATAAGTTTATTCTTACATCCCTAAATTTTTGCACAAGATGGACTAAGGTAGTGGTGACAAATAAAAACACTTCTAATGAAGTAATCTAGTATTTAGAAAATAATTTGACAACTTAGTTTGGGACCCCTCTCTCATTAGTTTGTGATAATGACTCCACATTCAAATCAATGGTGTTCACTGAATGGGCATATGACAATGGGATCATTTTAATATTCTTTCCTAATTAATGCCTACAAAGGAACCTAATGTCAGAATAAATTAACAAAAACTTGATTGATACCATCAAAACATTTGCAAAGAAGAATTCCTAAGATTGACATTTTTTTCTAAAATTTTATTTATGAACTGACCACAATAAGCATAAGTCTGTACTCTAAAGATAACCATTTATAATAGTCTATAGAATAGATTCAATTCTGCTAGTCACTCAATATACCTACCTATAAGTTTATGAACCATTATATGAAACATAATGATAAAGTGAATTCTAGCCTCTTAGACATTTCCTTGTTAGAAGAAGCCTGAGATGAAGCCATACTAAACTTCAAAAAGCATATGATCATTATCAAGAGATGGTTTGAAAAGAAGGCCAAAGTAAAAAGCTTTAGGATTTCAGAACTGGTGCCACTATGAGATAAAACCCATGCAAATAAGGGTCAACATTCCAAGTTTGATCCACTTTGGATCGACCCATACCAAATTACTAAGCTACACAAGCAAAATGTTTTCCTCCTCAAAGACCTTGAAGGTAATAACTTTCCACTACCTATGAATGGACATTTCTTGAAGCATTAAATCTTGGCTATCCCTTCCAATACAATTTAAGAATAATGACTACAAAGATGCATATATTATATTAGGATTAGGTTATATTACTTTTTTCATGTTTTTTCTATTATTATATTATTTCTTTTCTTTATTTTTTGTGTTTATGTGCCCTATGTTTGTTTCACCAACCTTGCATAAGTTTATTTACTCCGGAGTCTCCATTCCTAGAAGGAAAGACCCATATCCCATGATTAATAAATTGGGACAAAGCTTAGAGAGAGTAATGGACACTCTAATGGATGATATAATAGTGAAAACTACTACCAAGATTAGGAAATAGAAGGTGATATGCCAATATTAAACACAATGATAAATAAGGTAATTCTCCAAAAGGCATAGAGATAATTAAAATACATGAATTTAACACTAATAAAATGAATTGAGAAACATTCTAATCAAACCAAATTCATCACAAGAACTTCAAAAAAAGGTATTATAAATTATTAAATAAGTGAAAGGTCATATAGATATTAAAATCCTACTAAAGTTTCATAAGGCTTCATATGATCATTTGTAATACACCTTGGATATATTGGTCTCCAACCCTCATGGACCAAACATCAAATATCAGATCAAAATAAGTTTGAGTGTCAAAAAAAGTATGTATATGTTAAGTTTCATTCTCAAAAAGGGTGATTTTGGTCACATCCTGGTAGGCTTTTTGGATTAGATGGTAATGGAACAAGACTAGAAGTGAGACTAGAATCATCTATGGTAGGGATATAGATGCATGGATGGAAACAAAACAATTCTCAATCTTTCCTCCCTCAACAAAAATTATCTAAAATTCATATCCTTTTATAAATATTTTTATGTCCTAGATGTACTTGAGCTTACTGAAGTAATCCATCCCATCACTAATGAATAAAATGAGCTTGGAAGGAATTAGAGACCAGTATGTTACTTATTGGAATATACTTTAGTGCTTTTCATAATCAAATTATATCAAACAAATTTTAACTTACTTATATCTAAGTTCTATATTGGATAATCACAATCTAGGTTCCAAATGAGTGTTTTCCTCATAAAGTTACCATTTATTATGGCCAACACACCCCCATTCTTTATACAACTAGGGGACCCCTCTTAAAATGTTCAATTTGAAGTTCCTAGATTTTCAACCCATTTCTAACCAACATATTTATTTAAATATCCTCAAAATTATATTTGACCTTAGTTTTTTGAGCATCTAATATGCTTGTAATGAATATTTGGTATATGTTAAAGACCATTATAGCATTTTGGATTTAAGCATAGTCATGTACTTATTATGCATTAATAAGAATAAAATATTTTCATGCTTAGAATATTTTTATTGTGTTAACTTTTTTTTAATATATTTGTACTTGTATTAGTATTTATAGAGTTTCAATTTCCCAGAGTCCTATGTGGCATTATGTGAAGCCTAGTTTTTAGGCAGGTCAACATTTAAATTTGTTTGTGTGACTACCTTTCATCTTAGTATTTTTAGTGAATTTATACTAAAGGAAAGACCAAATGAGAAAGTGTTATGTCCCACTATCAAATGTGTCAGTCTCTAAGATCTGTTAGAGCATGGGATAGCCTAACCAAATGAGAAATCATGACATGTCCCATTATTATAAGTGTCATTATCCCAAACTTGTCATAGATTTGAGAGCCTATGAGAGCTAAACTGAATGAAAAACACCATGAAGTCTAGATGTTAGAGCTTGAGAGATCTTGATTGAATGATAGAACACCATATGTCCTAGTTTATTAAAGATGTGGGAACCTAACCAATTATTTTGCCCCACTACCAGATCTATCAATCTATCAGAGGCATGGAATCATGGGACTATTAGGCCATTAACTTAGTTATTAGTCTTTGATGCTCTAGGTCAATGACATTGTTTAAACTGTCAATTGTTCAATGCTTGAAATCCTAGAGGTATTAGACTATGGGTTATTGGGACCATTAGACTTAAAATTTTATTCACTTCATGGATCTAGGGTAGTGAAGAGGTGCCACATTTAAGCTTCTTAGAGACTACGGAGGCTCAAAATAATTTGATTATTAATATTTTGCTTTAAAACATCTATTATTATAGGTTCATACAAATGTGTCGCATAGCCTATTCTAAGAGCTTAGAGACTAGGAACACTTATAAATTTATTTAAAAATGAATGTTAACATGTAACAGATAAATTCCACCTATCAAATGGTTAGAGCTGAAGGACTTTAGAAGACTTAAAAACTTTTGCAAAGGAATAAAGGGCTTTGGGTAAGGTAGTAAATCCACTTATCAAACTATTGGATAAAACAAAATAAGTACTAGCCAATGATTTATTTGTAACTCTCATCCAATAATATTATAATCATATACAACATAGGAAACACTAGGACAAAATAAATTACTTCCATTATTCCAAACAAAACATGAAAATTATGAAAACCCAAGGTTTAAAAACATCAAAATGACTATTGAAGCTTTGCTTTTCAAATTTTCATATTTTATAACTTCATATTTCAATTAAAATCTTAGATTTATACAGAATAATATGAATTACATGAATTTATAAGGCTATGAGGACCCTAAATAAAGATATTCAGACAATAGTGGGTCCCCATGAATTTAAAAAAATGGGGTGTGTGTGTTATGGCACAACAATGTGTAAATTTATTGAAAAATATTATTTCTTTCCCCAATAGATTTGTGTTACATATCATTAAAATATTAGAAATAACATAAAAATTATACATGATATGGATCATGGAAAATAAATAGACTATGAGACACTTGTTGACACATGATAGAAAAATTCATCAAATTGCACTAAGAAAAATAAAATACAAGGATCTAGAAAGAAAAAAAATAGTCATAAAAAAATCTCACAGATGCAAAGAAATAATAAATTATAAAAAAATGTTGTAAAAAGGTGAAAAATGACATTTAAAAGATAAAGACTAAATCCAAATTTAAAATATAAAATATCTAAACAATTGAAGCAAATAAATGACTAATCAACTATAAAATATGACAATTATAAAAATAAAGAAAACATATATACCTAGAGGCAAGTATTAAATATAGTCATTGAAAATACATAATATTAATAAAATTATGAAATTTCCATAAAATGATAAATAATTGTCTCTCCAGATGGTAGCATTTTTAGTCCAAATTCTTTTAATGCTAAAATTTTGAAACTAGGAAGAGAATAGTAGTAGATGTAATATAGGGGGATCTAAGGTAGGGATTATGTAGGAAGGGCATCACAATAGAGGGAAACATGTTTTGTTTTTCATAGGAAGGTGGTGTTAATATTTAAAATAAGGATTTATAAGACATAGGATCATGGTAGAGAGAAATGACATGATTTCCTACATAGAGAGGTAGTGATAAATTTGTTGTTAGGATATGTATAGATAAAGATGAAAAATCAAGTAAAACCAAAGGAGGTAGATGTGGAGGATGGATTTAACATTTAGCATGTAGTAGAGATAGAGTCTGGTGGGATAAAATCCCCAAAATTTGATCCCAAAGGTAGACACAAGAGAGTTAGATTCACTTTTGCATATGTAATTTATTGGCAAAGGTAGATGGGAAATATAAAAACAAATCCCTTTTACCCCTGCTAAATCAATCTACTTAGTTACCTTTGAAAAGGACGTGTTTTAGGATGTATTAGATCTAGAAGAAGCTTATTCAACCAAAGCATTTATTTAAAGGTTCAATGGATTTCAGCCTAGCCCACCCGATACTCACTCATAGATCTCAAATCAATGGAGACCCCTACTGACAGGTAAGCTTGAAATATTTTCATGTGTTAAGGGTTTATTTATTGTAGTTTTGTATCATGAAGAATATAGGAAATTGGTTTTCTAAGATTATGTCTAAACAATGGACCAATATACAACACTCTTTTGGTTAAGGTATGGTACCCATCCTTCAACCCACTCACAAAAAACAAATATGAGCCATATTTGGGTTCAATTACCACATTTACCTCTCTAGATCTAGATGGAATCTTGTTTTTAAGTTATATTAGATTCCCTAGTTGAGTTTATTTTAATGGATTCTAATACAATGATAATAAATCATTCCACATTTTCTAGAATCCTAGTTAGCATAGGTATCTATAAATAACGTCCAGGTTAAGTTGAAGTGAAAATAAAGAACTGATCCTGGACATAGTTTATTGATTATGAGGGTTTAATCTTTAGATGTTGTAGATGTTTTGAAACATGTGATTTGGACACAACTAGTAATTATTCTAAAATTAATATGAATAATTCATGGTGGAAGGAAAACCTTCCTGAACATCTCATAGAGAAATTTGGGAGTGACTATGATGTAGCAGAAAGTGATGTACTGGAGATAGATTCATAATTTTTTAGTTGATGTTCAAAAGTCTCTTGAGACTATGAATACAAGTAAAGCAAATAGAAATGAGTTATAATGATCTCTTAAAAATTCAAATAAAGACCTAAGTACAATTGATCATGTTATATTAGATAGGTCGCAACCCATCAATTCCATTGAAGTTTGTATCCCTATTTATTGTGATCTAGGGGAAGATTGAATTGAATTGTTGTGAGAAAAAATAAAAAATGACCAACCTAGAAAGGGATTTGAATCTATGAACATGACTCTCTTCCCCCATAAAGGTGATGGTATTGAAGGGACATAACCTTTGTGATATTTTAATTTCTCATTCTCAACCTATTGCAAGGTTTTAATTTTTTGGGCTACATCACATTTACAAATTGTTGTGAGGTTTATTTTTATTTCTCTAGAGGTTGTTCATAATTAGTTTCTTTTACCACTAGTAGAGGGCATTTTATGTGGCTTTTATTGGTAATTATTTATTCTTTTTTATATAAATTAATTGTCTCTTTCAAAACCATTTTCTTACCATTGTAAAATAAAATATTAATACAATTATTAAAAGAGTTTCAAAATTTCACTCAATTCAAATAGTTTATGACTGTAAAGGCACCAAGATAATTAGGTTGGTTCTACTTATTCAATGTCAGGGCCATAATAATAATATTCTTCAAAAATATTTCAAAACTTCCTCAATCCAAATATTTTAATGATTAGAAAGGGACCAATCTAGTTACCTTGGTTTTAATTAATTGATTTTAGGCATGGAATGTTTCACATTATTATGAAATTGATTATGTATTATTTAAACTGTTATCCCAATTTAACTACTAAGTTGTGATTTATCTCTACATATTTTTATAATGACAGTTTTTGTTTAATATAGTATATTATAAACAACATCAATGCTATCTAGAAATAAAAAATATAAATTAATAGTGTTTATAGGAATAGTGAAATTGATGGAATGAGTGAATTTTGTTGTTATATTAGATTTGCATGTCTCTAAAAAAATATCAATCTTATAAAATATAATATGATTGATATTTTTACAATACATATAACTCTAACAACAAATTTAAAATATAATATTTAACATAAATGTTAGTTTATATTGTTCAAACTAATTTTCTATAAGAAATTACGAAATTTAATTCAATTCTCATAAGAACTAAGATTTACCAAGATTCGATACACCCAAAAAAAAATGTTTTTAATTATTTCATAAGGCATTCACTATTTGGGAAAATAATAATTTGAAATTCGATCTCTGCATGATATTATCATGTCCCCCTCATATCTCTCTATTTAATTTATCCTTGAGAGTACGCCTCCCCATTTAACTATTGCATCAAATAAGTTTCCAACATGAAACATGCCAAGATAAAATGTACCTATCTTTAACTTCATTAACATGGAGGCTAAAAAAGCTTGGATCACCAAAGAAGTTGTGGTCATAATTATCAAGAACTACTACAAACATCATTAAATGCAATTTTACATGTAGATGGTAATCTAAAAATACACAACCACTATTAGACAACGGTCAATAATTCATATAGTATATGAATTAAAAATTGTCAAAAATTGAAGTTAACATGCCAATATAAAATACAAAAAGAGAGAAATCTATCTATAGAGAAGAGAAAACAAAAAAAATACTAGTTTTTCTTGTTGAGATCAAAATATACAAAACAAGAAATAGAGTGGGAAGGATATAGGGGAATAATATTTACATAAAGTATTTGTTTAATTATTAAATATATATATTTGAATTAAATAAATTATTTTGTGTTATTTATTTAAAATATATTAAAAAAATAATTTCATTAACTTTTATTTTAGTTATGACAGGTCAATCTTCCTCCTATATTCATGAATGCAAGGAATGAAAGTTTCTATATATTATTTAACACATAAAGTTTAATACGCATCACACTTGTTTTGAAAATTATATCATCACCATGTTTGAAATAAATCCAAGAACATGATGTTGATAAGTGTTGTCATTGATGTCAAGGTGAAATTAAATGTCATTAGTGTCAAGATCAAATCTAATGTCAAAGTGCATATAGTAAAGATGCATGGTGAAGTGGTATGTGACAAGGAAGTATTATGAAAATAGAGAATTTGAAGGAAACATGATGATTATTTTGAGGGTGATGACATGGTTTTAGGTCAAGATCAAGATACAAGGTCAAGATCAAGATAAAACGTAAACATACTTTTGAGTAGTAGTCTAGAGGAGCTTGTCATAACATTGGTATGTGCATGAAGAAGTATGTATAGATTTATAATTACATATAAGGAACATAAAATTCATATAATAAAATTATTTAATCATCATTTAAGTTTTCAAGTCTAGTTGTCAAGCTTCAAATGCTTGAGAAACCTAGTCATAACTTTGATCATCACATGAAGAGACCATGTGAGAGGGTATGAAGATGGTGGTATGGTAAGATAGATAAACACATGTATGAGTGGAAGTTTAAAGATGATAAATAATTCATATGAAGTGTTGGAACACTTATTAAAGCTTCAAGGTAAGCTTAAAGGGTTATGGTCTTAAACCTAAGCATGCAATAGACTAGTCCTATACCTTGCCTGACCTAATAAGGTACCATGAAGTGTTTTCAAGACCTAGGAAGGATAAAAAATAGTGTTAGATCATGTGGAAGGTTGTTTGGTCATGTGATTAAGGTGGATAGTGCGTGAAAAATATCTAGAAGGTCCACTTTAAGGCCTATTATAAACTTCTTATCTAAAGCCTAATGGACAAAGAGAGAGATGGTGATCAAATAAGGTATGAGGTTCAGTTCCCAAAGCATGAATTGATAAATGAGAATTAATATAGGGTTTTAATGTTTTTTAAGGAGTTTTGATGAAGTTTTAGGTCCTCAATTTAATAATAATGCATGAAACAAGGTTTTGAGGTTTCATGTGTGCATAAAATGAGGTGTTACAGACCTAAAAAGGAATTTATTATGCTCGTTGGTACATGAAACCTTTGCATGAGATCCTAACAAGTTCATAGAAGTTGGGAAAGGATTCTATCTAAAATTTTTAGGCATTATATTCTAGCTTAAGGGCCCAATATTTATGAATGATCTTTAAGACTATAAGGTGGTCTTAACACTCTCTAAAACCCTAACTGTGACCTGATATGGAAGATCTTGTTGGAAATGGCTCAAAATGAATTAGATGACCTAGTTTTATAATTGAATCATGTAGTGGACTCTCCCAGGTACCTATAGGTGGAATTGACATGTCAGATGAGTAAGTGGACCCTATAGGAAAAGCCATATTTCACTAAAATTTGCTATTGTAGGCAGAGTTGATTGTGTCAACATTGCCAAGTGGATGGAATTTGAATATTGAGACTTATATCTTATTCCCATGATGGTTTATGGTACGTTTATAGTCTTAAAATATGATAAATTAGTAATTAAAGTTGACCTATCGCTAAAAATGCCTAGTGAGGAAGATAGTGAGAAAAATAGGCAGAAGTGGGAATGAGATTAGGGGTGCGATGCCATGGATGAGGGATGAATCCAATTATATAGGGTTGTTTTAAAAGACATGTAACACATACTATTGGATATAAGACTTGGATATGCTTATATATAAGTAGAAAGGTACTCTCAAACTAACCTGTCTAACATAGTGAGGTTTGTATACAGTAAAGACATGAGATTGGTATATAAGACCAATATTGCCATTTGATATTATAATATATATTTATTGTAAATTGACCTAAGGATGATGAAAGATCACCTAAACCCATTGGAAGTTAATGACAATGATTCTACAGGTATTCTAAGTCATTATTTTCATGACTATGTTTTGAAGATTTTGATAGTTCTGAGTAGTCATCTAGCAAAGATGAGTATGAGGTGGTTTTCCCATCGTTGAAGAGTCTAATACATATGAAGATGTTTTTAAGTAATATGAGGTTAATATAAGTACATTGAGAGTAATAAAATGTCCTTGTATAGATGTTGATGGTTAATTGTTTATGACTGGGTTTTAAAGCATTCAAGTGGTTTTGAGTGGCCATGCTGTAGTTTGAGGCTTTAAGTTCTATGGTGAAGTGTCTAGATACTTGAATTTTGTTTTTATTAGGTTAAATTGATGATTTTTTTGTCATGTTTTAAAAGTTGTCTCATAATCTATTTATTTTCCATGATCCATATCATGTATGATTTTTATATTCTTTCTTATATTTTAAAGATCTAAATCACATGTCTATTGGGAAAAGAAACAATAATTTTTCTTTAAATTTACACATATTATGTTACTTGTACTACCCAAATTATATCTTTCCTTCATATAGGTAACCTTGTATTGTTTCTATACTATGCACATAATTTTATTTAATATAAGGCATAATACCTCTATGCTGTATTTTTTATTTTTTCTTATATACATTATATTTCTCATGTTCTTACATTGATGACCGTTTTAACATGTTTGGCATATTGTTAGATTGTGGTTTCATTTATTACCTTTTTCACATGTGGAAAATATCACTCTCTTACTTACATTGCATAATATTTTCCCTTATCACACATATTAATCATGCATTTATATTGGTTGCATCTGCGTGGGACAATTTATTAATAATATATATGATTTTAAGATTATATATTTTTAACTTAGACATCAATAATTTTATATCTTATCTTACACATGATGCAGCCATTCTATTTTGTTTGAGATATGTGTTTCATAGATATATCTCATATCTCAAAATGGGGCTTACAATTCACTCATTTTATCTAAAATCTAGACTGCAACCTCTAGAATCTAGGAGATTTAGTCAACATGGGACCTTTATCCTCAACATGTTACATACATGTTAAAGGTAAATTTTATCCAGTTAGTTTATAAAAATTCATATTATTATTTTAACTTTAATTTTTTGTCACTGAGTATTGTACTCATACACGTGTGTAAGATTAAACAAAGATTCAATCACATGTAATGTAATAGGAGGATTTACACATCTAAAAAAGAATAGTTGTATTTTTGTTAGATTTTCCCTTTTATATTTTAGCAGATTATTATTATAGTCACTTATCCACTTGTAAAATATCCCTATATGTTTCACGTGCGGATTGGATTTTAGTGTGAGTGTTTTAAGAGTGAATAATTTTGTATCTACCCTTGAAGTATTTTAATTTAATATCTAATCTACATACATCAGTGTGGATTAGTATGTTTACACAAAAAATTAACTCGAAAGAAAATTAATTTATTGTAAAAATATATTTATTTGGGAAATTACATTTATATTTATTATAGGTCTAAAGTAGGTTATTATTAGAACATTTTCTACTGTGATTCACCATTTTTTATCATGTCCCCTTCTATTTTTTTTTTTCTCTTTTGTATTTTTCTATCTCCTCTTGCTTTGGTTTTATCTATTTCTAATGGTTTCCTTAAAATAGTATTGTATGCATATAATGGGCCTATAAATCTATAGGGTATGTTTAATGGTTATGTTTCAATTTTATAAATTATGAACATCCATGGGTTAGTGGTCATGTATTGTTAAATGTTCCACCTATTTTATGTTATTTTCTTCGACAACTAGATCTTAATTTCAATCAAAAGGTTTATAAATACATAAGTCTATTTATGCATTTAAGACATCAACGAATCGATCAAAACATTGAAATAAAAATATTAAAAAATCTAAAGAAATTTAAAGATCATCTAATATTTATTGGTACTCTAGTCTATAAGTGATAAAACATTTATAAAATATTTATTGAAGAGAAGATGATTGTAGAATTAAAATATTAACCCCCTCCAAACTTCTATAAACCCTATCTTATTCATTTATTTACTTCTTGTAGAATTAAAATATTAGTTATTTCCAATTTTAACTTTGTGAAATAAGAATATTAATTTGCTCCGTCTTCAAGGGTCTCTTAGTTGCTAAAGCCAAATTCCGAGGCTCTCATGTCTGATGGCATAATTAGCTGGATTCAGAGAATATATGCGCCTGTCTTGATAAACTGTAGGGATCCCCAAAATAAAACATTGCAGTTGGTCAATTCGCAAGTTCACGTTGTGTGTATTAAAAAGAATGTTTGCCTATGATATAAGCTTTAAAATCCATCATTGTAATGGCTGTAGTAAAAAACATTAAATGAATAGCTAGCATATATTTTTTTTAATTTGCAAAGACTACAATTTTTTTGCGTTTCTGAAATAATAATTGTTTAAAAAAGTTCACATTCTCACGGAATTTTTACAACTTATGGAACTAGAAAACTGATTTCCCACAACGCGTAGAACTCTTTGAATCGAATATTGAGAGATTCCTTTCTGTACACCGATACGCACTCTCTTGCTTTGAGAGGAGGAAAACAGGGATATCAACACATCGGTCAACATTCCTATATATGAAACCCTCCCGCATTTGGAGTTATCTCTGCCGAGTTGTGAATCAATGACATATTCAATGCATATATGTTGAAGGAACGCGTATTAGGTGTCACATAAATAATGCAATAATACTTTACTCAAAGGAAGAATTCTTCGTTTTTACCACTTCACATGTTAAGTTCACTCAAGTAGCTAATGTCAACTTTGAAAACGCACACATGATACTCTATGTTGGAAAATTAATAGTTGAAAATTCTATATTTATGTTTTTATTGGATGAATAACCTCTCTCATTTTTATTTTTCATCTTAAATAATGAATACATCATTCTTCTTTATCCTTTATTTCATGGCAGACAATTTTTTTATGGCAATATGTTTGGAAAGGGCATTTTTTTATTAATAATTCTTTTTTTTATTATTTGAAATGATTATAGGTTTTGGCCAAATGACGTGTCTTTAAACATACTATAATATTAAAAGAGTAAACTTTCATAATCAAGAGGTTGTGTTTATTACTGACCATTAAATTTAAAATTAATTTTAGAAATAAGATCTAATAAAATATCGATGATAACTATAATTATATAAAAATTTGAATTGCATACTACCATAGTATTAGAGTCTATTAATGAAAACTCACCAAGGTAAATTCCTATAATTTTTAAGTAGGGTTCCGTCTAAAACTTGAGTGGTAGATACATTAATGAAACCCATATAAACCTCATATTGATTATTTCTATGAGAGGATTGAAGGACATCTACCATGGCTTAAACAAGAGTATACATTGATCCCAAGTATAGAACCAATATTGGAAAACCACTTTCCTATCTTATGCAAGATTAAAACAACCATAAATAATCCCTTAGCATATTGATAAATTTATAGATTACCTCCCATCAGGGGCCACCATCAATCTAAGATCTATGTTTGAATATCATGAAGGCTAGGCCAAAAGAAATTGAACTAATAAATAACTCATGTGAATAAATATGAATATTACAGGTCTATCGAATCCTCAAACTCCTTCCCATAAAAAGTAACTAAGGGGATTGATTTACTAGTGAATAGTGGATTCATTTTCTTATTTCCCATCTCCCTTGTCCAAGAGACAACATTTACAAATGTGAATGTTAATCCTCTTACAACACATTCAACATGGATACCTTTTAGAGTAAGTTTGGGTGAAAATTCCTTTTCAAATGGAAAGCCTATCCTCCTGCCACAGAATTTGTTTTGCATGGACAATGAATCTCAAACCCTTTTGACAGATCTACCCCCTCTTGATTATTAATTACTCATTTATTGCTATTGTCCGTAAAATTCTTGAACTTCAACTTCACCTCCACATGTTTTAGACAATGGAGATCCTAAAACTTCTTTGTTCTTTCTCCATAATTCTACCCCTATGTATCCACATCCTTAAAATCTCTCTCTATGTTGTAATTATTAAAACCCTTTTGCTTAGTGAGTCCTACTAGAAGCCCAATCAGAATATTAAAATGGATAACTTATATTTTATTGGAGGTGATTTTTATTTAATTTCATTTTGACTAATCCATTAATTTAATTGTGGAGGTTAATTTCCCCCTTATGTAGCAAAAAATAGTCAAATAAGTCTCACAAACACTTTTGTTAATGAGTAAAAAATTGTGCCTACCTATCCTTGTTCTATACCTTATTAATTTTATGGTATTTATTTTAGTTTTACACTATGCTATTTATATTAAACAATAACTCTAGACCGTTGTCGAGAAATAGGAAATTTTAATTAGAAGTCTCACTCCAGTATCAAAGTGGCATCGTGATTCCTCCATTGACTTAGACAGCGTTAGATTCTTTAGGGTACCATACCTCTTGTGATATTTGAGCCATTTCACTAGTTATTAGAGTTTGTAGTACTATATTTAAAAAAATGTTGATGTTTGGGTGCATCAGACTTTGGTATCAAATCCCAACTATAACACTAAGAGCTTTGGGATTTATGCTTATAATTTATAGTGTTTCTAATCTTATCCTTGATTCTATTTACAATGGCATGTGAAAATACACAAGATAGATCCAATGGTATAGAACATTGCTCCCCACCTACACAAGTAGTGGAGGACCATATGATTGAGATAAATCCTAGAGAGGTTATGGTTGAAGTTCAACAAGAATTTCCTTAGAAAAATCCATAAGAGGTCTTTTTAGACATGGTACCATAGATTCTGACGAACACTTAATTAACTCATTATAGTTTTCCAAAAAATGTTTGATGCCTTTAGGTTATGTACTTAAGGAAAATATAACTTGACTTATACAGATAAATAGAGACATATGACCATGATCACCATGATGAACCCTTTGTGGTTATATTGTTGGAATCAACAACATCATCCATGATATGGTATTTGAAAAAACTAAGGTAGACAGTAGGAAAAATGGTGTAGTAAACTGAGGCAAATGTAGACACCTTCCTAAACATAATAATTTAGACAAGGGAGTGATAAAAAAACACATAAAGCTACTAGATCATTCATACTTTGTCCTTCTCAAAGGGGCATTTTTTTGTGTGAATAAAAATTCATTGTGCCACACAATAAACACATAAGATCATACAGACCACTGTTTAGGGATCCCTAGCCCTAAAACATGTAACAAATTATGTGTCATGTCCATGAGTGATAATTATGTATATTTGATTATATGACTTTTTGCATGATGATCTTCTTTACATTACCGAATCAAAAAATATTTGTAAACCTCGGAAAATTTTGAACATCAACTAGTATTTTATGTTTGTTCTTAATGATTTTACATGTCTTTAAGTATTTTTATTTTATTCCTAATCAAATGAAATTAAAAATTTGTAAGTTGGACATGATATATTTTTTAATCAATCTAGTTCTAGACTCTTTTAATTTATAACAATATTTCTTTACACATGGTTATTGTACTAATGATGAGGTTATATTTGAATTATATTATGTTTTCTTTTTATTGTGTATCAACCATGTTGATATAGACAATGTATTCTTATGCTAACATGAAATTATGATGTTTTAAATATAATTTTATGATTTTATGCTTTTCTAGAATAATTAATACATTTAATCCCAATAATGAGGTAAATGTTAATGAAGTAACAAATGTAGATGTTGAAACTCCTAATGAATATCAAATATCCATAGAACCCCACAATAATACATCTAAACTAATGAATGCCATTTATGTAATTAATCATTTAAATGAAGTAGAGGATATAGGTTCATCTACAACAATATGTAGAGGTTTGGTGACTCATGCTCCCTTAATGAGCTCTCAATCCATTAGTTAAATTGAAATAGTTTTTCACATTCATCCAAATTTAGGTGAGGGGGATGAATGGACTATTTTTAGTTAAATAAAAAATGGTTTTGTGAAGAAGAATGTGGATCTAATAAACATGATCCTTCACTCCCATAAAGGGGATTCTCCTAAAGGGTAGTAGTTTATGTTTTATTTCCATGCTTGTTTGCTGCATATCTGTAGAATTTTTGTAGAACATATTGGTTTTAACTAGTATTGGTGTTCTATTTATGATTTCATTTCTATATCTTCTTTTATCCCCTATTATAGGGTGTGGTCCCTTCCTAGCATGTGAACGGAGCTAGGAGATAACTCCATGGACATTTCAAATAATGTGATTACATAATGTCAATAACATAATCACGTTATTGACATTACGTGATCACATTATTTAAATTATGGTTTATCAATTAACAAGCCATAATGTGATCACATTAATACATAATAAGGTCACATTATTGTAAAATCAATAACGTGATCACATTAATAACAGGATCCCATTCTCTATGTCATTTATAAAAAATAAAAAGTGATTCCAAATGCAAAATTTCCTCATTTTGTGTTTGATTTCATTCATTATCCTCACTCTCCTCCACTCCTTGATTATGTTTTGTCTTAGTGAGACCAAATTTTTATAGAATTCATCCCAAGAAGCTCAACATATCAACTAATTGGTGATGCTACCATGTAAAAGAGGTAAGTGCTAAAAACATATAGATACTTGTTCCTGTGTGGTTACTATCAATCTCAAAAGACAATCCTATACACACCATAGAACACAAGCTAGTAGTACACCTACATCTGTTAGGCCACCAACATAGGCTGATAGAGTCTATACAATTCCCCCATAACTTCCCACATCCTTGCTCCTAAGAATCACTATCATCACATGACCATTCACTTGAGTGCGTTGTGCAACCCATCTCAAGTCTGCAAGGACATATTATATCACACCAAACCAATATAACACTTGCTCAGGCCTATACTTTTTAATAATATGGGTTTGTCTACCTATTAAGAAGTACCGATAAGTCATAAAACTTGTGTACCAACTATCATGTAGTCGCTAGAACTAATATGGTAACTAGAACCACCAAATAAATAACTTGGTCATCAACTCGTACAATATATGCCAATAGAAATATATCTCACTATGATGTCCTTTATAGCTTACACAAATATGAACCCAGCCATATGCCACTAGATCCTATAGGTGACATACCTATATCTAGCTAATGAAACTCTCAATAACTATGTGATCCCATCCCCAAACATGAAGTAAAGTAGACATTCTAATAATCCATCCTCCTTGATAGGCTAGTATGTGCAAGTTTTTGTATATTTGGGCCAATACTACTAGCTCCCAATTAAATCTATTTTGTATCAATCAATGTTGTTGGTGATGGGTACTTTAGGGTGAGACCATCTGGACTAATATTAGTGTATGTATTTCGCAGATCAATGTCAACCTTCCCATGTGCCATGGGAATGTGTCTATATTTGATCAAAGCATCCAACACATCTTATTGCTATCTAGGCTCTATCCAAAATAATTTTTGGCCTATAATAAGTGGCTTATCGAGCTGTCAAGTATCCTTAAATGTCACTATAGCCTCCCATGTTATTAGGTTGAATGTAGAAGTCTCTGAGTGCCACTACTCCACTAGTGCACTCAAATAGGGCTAATATGCTTTCATCATGGGCATCCATACTACATCTAATAGATCCACAATATGAAAAAATGCCACCATATCCTTTGTATAGATATACAACATCTATAAATAGTGTCAACAGCACTCACACATTTTCATTACCTCGATCTATTCTCCAAACCATATATAGCTCAACATTAGCCTATGCTACTATTTATCAAGTAGGTACTATTTTACTCCTTTCTCCTAGAGCTTTGATTGATGGTTATACCTTACCAAATGCCTATTTACCTTTGATGTGCCTTAACAAATATTTTTTTGATAAAGTCTGTAATTTCTTAGGAAATTGGGGGAAATCACCATTTATTTTTTACATAAAAATAGTCACTTCATTTTTTTAGGTGAGATCATGGATTTTATGATTTATAAGGAATTTTTATGAAGTCATTGTTTCTATTTTGCATAAAAATGGTTACTTCACCTATTTTAGAGAAATCACCAATTCAACAATTTAAACCTAATTTTGACAATGTTGTCATTTACTCTAGGTGAAGTCATCATTTGTTCTAGGTGAATTTGTCATATACCCTTCCATGCAAATGGTGACTCTATTGTTTTAGGCTAATGCCTAGCATTAATTATGAAATAAATGACCATGAAACTCAAGTAAGGTGACTTTTTAGTGGCACATCATGTGGTGGCCATTTAAGCTCCCTCAGTTTATTGCTCACATGTCTTTGTCCTCATCCATGTGCCATTTTTCATCACTTTTATCTCTCTAGTGTTAGGAACTCCAAAGGAAGCACAATTGATTGCCTTTATTATAAGAAATTAAACACGAAATTATACTAGAATGATTAAGTAACTAGAAAATTGAAACAACAAAGAATATGAGAGACAATACACAATCTTGTATTAAATACTCTTCAGAAGGAAATACGATAAAGAAGTGCCACAGTCTTCTTCCACCTCTAAGGCTTCCCACACCTTAAGAATTTCAGTAATCTTCCCTCAACGTTCTCTCTTTCTCTCTCAACCATAACTAACTCAACAACCTGAGTTGTTATCCCCTCCTTGATAGCTTCCGTTGATCTCCTTGACCTTACACCTTGCAGATCTCCTTTGACCTTGCTTTCTTGCTTCAATGCTTTACTTGCCTTAATTACAATACATGACTCATGGGTATTTAAATAGGATCCCATGCATACAATAATTAGACCTCTAATTACAATAATTAGAAACCCAGACTCAAGACATAAATTACTCTTCAATAGCAAACACTCTCAGACCTCTTAAAATTAGACGAGTCTAATTCTGGAAACACATTCTAGAAATGCATGCAACTGCATGCACATGCACAGGTGATTAACATTGATTGCTATCAGTCTGCTCCTGACCGACGTTAGCCAATCCTTGGTCCCTGCCTGACTGACATCAGCAATACTGCCGATACCGATTACTGACTGAACTCAGCAACTCCCTGATTAGCATCTTGGTGAAGCTTTTAGCTCCACAACTTAAAAATCTCCCACTTGGAGATAAACATCTGCACCTGTACCTGTACAACAACCTCCACTAACCATCTCAGGCACTTCCATCTTCAAGCTCAATTTTGAAGACCAACCACCACACATCCTGTGATGCTATACCTGTCATCCAAGTCCCCTGCCATATCTGAATGTTTTGACAACTCCCACTGCTTGGGAAAACTCAGGTCTACACCAAACCTTATGTGATTTCAAACATTGTTCTAAGCTCAGCTTGAACTGTCCAGCCCTTAGTGTGCATATCGGTTCTGCATCCTACGTATTAAACCCTGCCTACACCTTCTTCACATCAGCTCCCACTAGAGACTAAATCAACCTGTGATCTTCCATGTCTCTTATGCCAAAGAATTTTGCTGCTCACAGATTCTTCATGACATACCTCTAAACTATCTTTACCTTTAGCTCAAAAACTCCCTGCATGTCTAACCCTGCAACAAGCACACAATATAGTAACAAGATAATGTAGCTAATATTATCCAACCTGGTAAAAGAAAAACACAATGGTTAAACCTCCATTGTCCTGTAGCTTGGTCAAGGCCATATACCCTGGCCTTCTGTCTCACGTGTCCATCCACTCTCTTCTCTAACCTGTGAATCCATTTCTCTATCAGTGCTTTTATCCTGGCTGACAACTCTACCAAATCTCCTACTTGGTTCTCTTCTAAAGAATTCATGTCATGCTCCCAATGTTTCCTAGATTCTACCTGCATTGCCTCTTCACGTCTTCCTGGTTCTTGACCATCAATAAGCAACAAGTAATATAAAGAAGGTGAACAATGAATATGAGGTCCACTTAGCCTTTTAGTTCTCCATATGGGCGTTTGAGACTCCTTGACAACTTACTATCCACCCAACATCTGTTCTAGTGACCGATCTCGACCATCTCGCAGTCTACACCCGATGGACGTTGGTTCCATGTGAATGACCTATTACCAATGTCAGTTCGTACTAGACCGATGTTAGTTCCACCTGCTTGACACTACCAACTCTACTGGTTTGCACATGACTGACATCGATACCTGCCTGATCGATGTCAGTTCCATGTGATCGATATCAGTAACTGTGTTTTCCTGTAAGTGATGACTTTTTTATCTGCAAGCTCATCTTGGATCAAAACCCTATCCATACTGCCCTGCTCAAAATTATTTAGCCCCTGTGACTGATCTCTGTCCATCATCTCCTCCATAAACACCAAGGCTTCCTTGTTTTTGTCAAAAACATCAAATTTCCTTTTCCTACAATGAACTCGATCTATGCCCTCCAAATGTGAACTCATACCCTTGAACTCAAGAACACCCATTCCTTTCTTATTCATGTGACCAAGCCTACTAATCCACATCTTTGAATCTACAGCTGAAGTAGATAAACCAAAAGTAGAATCAGTAATACAAGTAGATAGATAAAGAGTACCTAGTTTATTACCTCTTGCTAAAACAAGTGCACCCTTGGTAACCTTCCAATAATCTGCTATGAGGGTTACTGTGCATCCCTCATCACCCAACTTTCCTACAGAAACCAAACTTTGCTTCAAGACTGGGACATGCATAACCTCCTTCAACACCCATGTGTTGCCTGTCTGCAATTTCAGCTGCACTTTCCCTTTGACAACCATTTGACAAGGCATACCATCCCCTAAATAAAGCTCTCCAAAGTCTCCATGGACATACTCATGGAACAAATCTCTATTTGGGGTTGCATGAAAAGAAGCACTAGAATCTAAAACCCATGATTCTAACTGACTATCCAAAGAAAGTATGAGAGCATCCTGTGCAACAATACCTGCATCCTTTGCTTCTTCATTACCTTTATGTTAATTTTCTATATCCTTCAACCAACAATCTTTCTTTGTGTGTCCTCTCTTTCCACAAAACCAGTAGGTGATACCTCCATTTCTGGATTTGGATCTCCTTTCCATCTTTGACCTTGATTTCCCTTGCTCGACCTTCTCTCTTTGCCTTCCCCTGATTTCAGCACTTAAAGCATTCCCTAATGATTCACTTTTGCTTTTCCTACATATTTATTCATTTAATATTACACTCACAACATCATCAGCTTTTAACATTTTAGAAGCAGACATAGAATTACTTACTGCCATTACCAAACTATCCCAACTTTCAGGTAAAGAGCATAAAATTAAGAGAGCCTTTACTTCATCATCAAAAACAATATTGACTGAAGCTAACTGGTTTACCAAACCATGGAAATCACTAAGATGAGTATATACCAATCCACCTTCCTGCATTTGCAAAGTAAATAACTATTTAATAAGAAATAACTTATTTGAAGCCGAGGGATTTTCATATAAATTTGCCAAAGATTCTATCAACTCTTCCGTTGTCTTACACTATGATAAGTTGGAAATCATAGATGATATAAGGCTCAACCTTATGGATCCCAGAGCCTTTTGATCAAGAACACTCCATTCTTCATCCTTCATATTTATGGGCTTGCATGCAATCCCACCCAACGGTAAGTACAAATCTTTCTGATACAGATAATCTTCTATTTGCATCCTCCAATGTTGATAATTATTGTCATTAATCTTATCCATTCATAGCTTACTTTATTCTACCATTGTTGTACTCCCACTCAATCAAAAACCCTGAGAATGACCTGTAATCAAACAATAACTTGCTCCATGCAACCTTGCTCTGATACTAGCTATTAGGAACTCCAAAGGAAGCACAATTGATTACCTTTATTATAAGCAATTAAACACAGAATTATACCAGAATGATTAAGTAACTATAAACATGAAACAACAAAGAATATGAGAGACAATACACAATCTTGCATTAAATACTCTTTAGAAGGAAATACAATAAAGAAGTGCCACAGTCTTCTTCCACCTCTAACGCTTCCCACGCCTTAAGACTTTCAGTAATCTTCCCTCAAAGTTCTCTCTTTCTCTCTCAACCACAACTAACTCAAAAACCTAAGTTGTTATCCCCTCCTTGATAGCTTCAGTTGATCTCCTTGACCTTCCACCTTGCAGATTTCGTTTGACCTTGCTTTCTTGCTTCAATGCTTTATTTGCCTTAATTACAATACATGCCTCATGGGTCTTTAAATAGGATCCCATGCATAAAATAATTAGACCTCTAATTACAATAATTAGAAACATAGATTCAAGACTTAAATTAGTCTTCAACATGCAAACACTCTCGGACCTCTTAAAATTAGACGAGTCTAATTCTGGAAACGCATTCTAGAAACACATGCAACTGCATGCACACGCACAAGTGACTGACGTCAGTTGATGTCAGTCTGCTCCTGACCAACATCATCTGATCGCTGGTCCCTGCCTGACTGATGTCAGTAATACTACTGATGCTGGTTACTGACTGAACTCAGCAACTCCCTGATTAGCATCCTGGTGAAGCTTTTAGCTCCACAACTTAACATCTAGGTCATAACTCCAATTTAAAAATTAGTTAGGTGAAAATTAAAAAGATTCACCCCATGGGATGAATATATAGCTTGAAAATTTATTTTTTCACCCCTAGCCAATGCCTAAAGTTCTTTCCATTCAATCCAAGTTGTCCTATTTTTGACTCAGTGGTCTATTTTTTAGGTTATATTAAAACCCAGATTTATCCCCAAATAACATACACAATAAACAATGAAATAAATAATCAAACATTCTGAAAATAAACATAAACATGCTAGGAGATATGAGATTTAATGTGGTTCACCCAAAATGGTCTAGATCAACCAAACTTATCTAGTATATTATTTCCAACAATACAAGGGAAAAACAAAATCTGATAACAAACCCTATTACACCTCTCTACCTTTTCGACCTCCTCTTTATGTAAATATTTCATCATAAAATCACAATCATATAGCTAAGCCATATATTAATACCTTTTAGGGTGAAAATTTACTAAACAAAACCTCTACCTTGAGATCTAAAAACCTTTAATCTATGACCCAAATTGACTACAAAATTACAATTTAACAAGGCAATTTTTTTTAAAAAAATTCTTTGAGGCATGTGACTCCCAGACCCCATAGACCCCAAAAATGGGGTTCCTCAACCCCCTATGCCATGACGGATTCAAAGAATGGAATCCAAAATTGGCTAAAGTTACATCAAAATTGTAGCCTCTGATCATATGGAAGATAATCAAGCTTCACACCTAACACTATTTTTTGCATCTCTAATTTCTACATTATTTTTTTACCATTTTTATTATCAGATGGTGTTATTGGGTCTTTTTTGAGAATCTTTTAACAATAATATTTTTTGGTTGTACCATGTGCTAGTTTAAACGTGTATCTTTGTACTAGCAGGTCTTCTAAATTTGTGTTATTCTTTATATTGAGATGAAATGGAGGTTTGGACTAGGGTTCCTCAACCCTTGGAGAATGAAAAAAATAGAGACAAAGGTCTGCTATATAACAATAAATAAAATAAGATAAACAGGGCTAGATATAGCCAAAACACAGTGCATAAATAACAGAAGAAACATAAAAGGATAATGAAGGAGAAACCTGAGCCTAATCCATGTATAAATTTTATAAGATGCCTTCCCAATATATTTTCATCATTTTGAGATTATAATAAATTTTAAACAACAATTTTTCTTTGTCAATGTCTTTCTAGGAGCCACTACATTGCCCTGGCTTACATTTCCCTTTGCAAAGTGTTTAAGATTCAAATAACTATCCAAGGTGTTTTGTGAGGTTCTAAACATTATGAATCCCCTTATTCATGTCTAACTTTCTATACTTTATGAAGAAAATGATGTTATTTTAAATCTTATCTTTCTCATTTTCCAAAACATCAACCCTAAATTAGAGGCTCTATAATTTCTTATCATCCTCCTTAGCCATAGCGATTTGGAAATTGACCTTCCCTTTGAGATTCATAAGCTCTCTCATGAACCAGTGCATGATGGAATTTTGAAGGTCTAATTCTTGAACCATATTGTCTACATTTTATTTTCCCTTATGGGAGCTAACATGATTATTAAAATTCTCATTAATATCTTTCTATTGTTTGTCATAAGGATTCTTACCTTTTTATTTAGATTCATCTCTAGCCACTATTTTCCTAGCTTAAGGAGTCTTAGTCTGAGATGAAATATCCACATTATCCTCATTATTATGATCATATTCATGCTCATTTATATCATATTCAACTACAAAATAATCTCCCACAAAACATCTTGCTTTACCCTGCTTGCCTTGCTTCCCATGTGAGTCCACTAAGGTGCTTGATGCACTCCTCAAGATTTTTTTGATATTGTCTTATGTCTTAGAAGTTTCCACCTCAAAACCATTAGTCATTTTCTTAATAGGACTCTTGGAATTATTGAACTCTATATTCTCTCTCTTATTCTTAGGGTATTTAATCCACACCATTTTGATTTTCCTATTATCACAGTAACGTCCTACAATAGTTTATTTTGAGGTTGAGAGAAAAATGGATTAATCTGGTTCATACCCTTTAATTATTTATGAATAAGATAACTCACCACTTCATGTTTTGGATCTAGATAATTGTTTTTTTTAAACATGAAGAAAGAGATTTTAATTGAATGCAGGATGAAGAAAGGTAAGTTGAATGTAATGCCATGTCTAAAATAATTCAAAATCATAAACAAATACCCTCTAACAACGTTAAACCAACCTTCCAAAGTGGCATATTACCTTAGATTATATGTGACTTTAGCTTACGTCCTGGGTAATGATTCTTGATTAAACCTATTATGCATCATTTCCAGAGTTTCCCCTTCCTCTAGGAATATCTCCTTATCTCTTTTGTAGTCTCTAGTAGACTTGTAGATTTTATGTTCTTCAATAGAGAAAATTGTTATATGTGTAATAATTTCATCTTTGAATTCTAAAGTGACTTCATTAATATTAACGGTTCTATCTTCCCAAGCATGTGCAAAGATAGTCAAAATGTGCCTGTCATGCCTTTTATTTTCTACATGAACCTTGCAAATCCCAAAACTCATAATGCCTCTCAAATTCTCTCATTCTTATTTACTTTTTGCATTATTTTAGGTTCTATTGTATTTGGTAAACCTATTATTCTCCCTAGAAAACATACATAGAGGGGAAATAATCTTTCTGAAATATAGACTATAGATTCATTAATGCAAAATTGAGTGGAATTTTTGCTTATTTTGGTATTTGAACAGTCTAATAGATGTGTTGATAATTATAGAAATTTCTCAAAAAGCCTAATAAATAATAACCAAACAACTAGAATACATTGACTTATATTAAGGGCCCAATATCTCTTACACATAGGTTTTAGAGGCTCCCCTAATTCATCATGGGATATGTTCATTAGAAATACCTTCATTTTTTATCCTTTGGACAATGTCCCTAGGAAGCTCTCTAGAGTTTATCCAAGACGTTTGTCTCAATGAGTTCACACCTTTATTTGAAAACCAATGTGGACTTGTTGTAAGGAGACTATAATGCCTATAACTTCCTCTATGAATTATTTAATGGTCTAACTAATGGTTTTTTCTTGGACAAATAATTACAGATCTTAAGAGAATCTCCCTTTGTTATGATTTTTTGAACTCTGAATTATTTTACCAATTTAATCCCCCATAGAGATGCAAGTGATTGAACCCAATTTTTAGAATTGACTCCCATATCTCTGGCATATGATGCAACCAAATTTCCATGATGGTCTCTTAGGATACCACCTCTTCCATCTAGGCATGTATTCCCTTCGAAAGCTCCATCAAAGTTGATATTTATCCATACCAAAGGGAGGTTCCATTTATTTCCTTTTCTAATTTCATCTTTAGGATCTAGCTTACCCAACTCAAACATATCAATTTCCCTTTTTTGATGTGGAAATTAGTCATACGGGAACATTATTTTACCTTTCCTATTTGGCAAAATTTTATAGTTATCCAAAATATTATACAAAATCCTTTTGTATATAAACTTTTTTTCACTAATCTTCCCTCTAAAAATATTATTTATGTCTCTTCCCAAATGCCCGAAATGATAGGATCCAAAGAAAGTTTCCATATTTAATTGAGAAGGGCATTCCAAAAGGGGCAATTCCAAGACTACCATATTTACATAAAATAACCCATGTGCACCCAAGAGACATTCATTTTTTTATAAAAATAGCTCCAAATTTCCTAAGAGAAAGAACAAATCACAAGCAAATGAAATACAAATTCATTGTCTGTTTCACAAAGGACACATGTATTAGTTAAAATACATCTTCTTCTTCTAAAGTTAAACACTGTAAGAATTATGTTCTAAACCATAAATAAAATATTAATTTTATGTATAATACATTTATCCCATAGTGTCTCCCAATTACAAATGTTTTTAGGATTATATTCTAGAAGATCATACCCCGATTTAACTTTATAGTGACCATTGAAAGAATACATCCAAACAAGTTAATCTTCTCTATTAATGAAAGATATATGAAAATTTCTTAATAAATTATTAAGATTAGATAACCTTAATGTATCCTCCTAATTTATGTTGTCTAAGCTCAATTTTTTTTAGTATTTAATGCCTTCTATCTCCTTCCAATACTCATGAACTGTATACCCATTTTTGTTGTGGATATCCTCTTGAAAATACTACCTTATCTCACTTTGATTAAGAGTATGATTTAAGGCTGATGCATCTTTCCAAAAATATACCTTGTGTCCATTTTTGATCTAACATTTAGAACCAGTTCTAATCAATTCGCTATTATAAATCATGAAGTTCCATAAATGAGAACCACATACAAAATGTTCTTCTAAAAGAATGTTAACTAGATCATGACCCTTTAAGTAGTTGAAATAGAAAATTTTATCCCATGTAATGTTAGTCTTGATAAATATCCACATAAATTTTGAAATCAATTCTTTATTCATCATTTGTGAGTTCCTTAGTCCAAGACCACCATGTCTTTTTTTGGAACAGAGTTTGTTCTAAGTGATTAGATGAAATCTATTTCTTTATTTAGTTACATCTCAAATAAAATTATGTTGTATCTTAGTAATTTATCCTCAACACATTTTGGGAAACTAAAAAATGAAATAAGATAAATAGGAAGGCTATAAAACAAACTTTTGATAAATTAAACCTTCCCTTTTTAAGATAAGAGCTTGCTTTTCTAGCATACAAGATTTGTTTGAAATATCTCAACAAATAGATTCTATGTTTCCACATGGAGTTGAAAGTTGAAGAGGTGCATGCTAATATATGAGGAAGGTAATACCTTAATTTGCAATCCTAAAAGAAGAGCTATTTTAGCTTGTCTAGCCACCAACATATTGAAAAAATACATAGAATATTTGCAAAAGTTTATTTCATGATTAGAGGCTTATTCATACATAACCATTAAAAAAAAATTTATAGCTTCCTAAATAAAATATTTAGACAAAATAATAGTGTCATCCACAAACAAAAATGAAAGACATGTTCCATGAATTGTGTTGATTTAAAACCTTTCAAATTTGATGAGTCAATAGATTTAGAAATGAGTCTATTTAGAAATTTAGCCATAATGATGAAAATAAAAGGGGATATGGGATATCCCTGTCTCTCCCCTTTAACACTTTTTAAAAATATCTGAGCAACGCCATTCACTAGAATAAAAAACATGCATAAAGTAATGCAAAATCTAAGTTTTTTTTTTTTTTTTTTTTAAATTATCTTGAAAGCCATATTGAGCCTTAACTCTATCTAAGAAGTTTCAATCTAAGCTATCATATGCCTTAGCCATGTCCAATTTTAAATCCATTTCTACTTTTTTGATATTATCCATAAAATGAATGGCTTCATGTACCACACTCACATCATCTTGAATTTGTCTACTAGGGATAAATCCTCCTTGTTGAGTTTGAATGATTTTTTCCATGAATGGTTAGATCATTAGCAAAATTAGTTTGGTGATTATTTTATAAATAGAGTTACATAAACTTAGGGGATAGAAGTTTGATAAAATTTCAGCACCTTCCTTCTAAGGAATTATTGATAAAAAGGTATGGTTAACTTGTTTCAACAATTGAGTGGTAGAGAAGAATTCATTCACTACTGAAACCACATAATTTCCTATAATTTCTCAAAATTTTTAGAAAAAGGCAATGGGGAATACATCTAGAATAGGGAATTTGACTAGGTTCATCTTTGAGAGAACATATTTGATATCTTCATTAGAAGTTACTATTGTAAGCACTTCATTATCCTCTAGATTTACCAATTTTAGGATCACATGCAGAAATTCTTGCTCAAATCTAATATTCTTTTAAAATTCATTTTTGAACATATTTTGTAAGAATTTGATTCTCTCTTGATTAATACAATCACAATCAAAAGTAATTTTTCCTTCACTTTCATTTTTTTCCTTAATAGAATTGTGCTTCTTGTGCTTCAAAGTGGACATGTGAAAAAATTGGGTGTTTGTTTCTCCTTTTCTTAAGCCAAATGGTTATGTATTTTTATCTCCAAAAAGATTCTTCCCTTGCTGATATTGTATGATAATCACATAAGAGTTATCTTTCTTTTTTTGGCATCTCTATATTATATCCCTTATTCTCAATATCTTCTTCAATATTTGAAATTTCAAATTTTAATACACTTTTTTGAAGGTGAAAATTATGAATAACTTGTTTGTTCCATTATCAATTCCTTATTTTTACCTTTTTCATTTTTTAATTAGGTTGAACATAACTGAACCACTTTCATTAGGAGATAGCCATTCTAAAATCTTATCATGAATATTAGGATGAGCAAACCACATGTGTTCCATCCTAAAAGATAGATATTAACCTTTGAAATATGATCCTTTATGTTCAACTCAAGTGGATTATGATATGATCCAATCCTAGGGAGGGCCTTAAGAGACAAATCCTTAGCTTCTATCCTATCTAAAGAAATAAAGACTCTATCCAACTTGTATTAAATAATATTTTTTCCTAATCTCCTATTGCTCTAGGTGAATTTACAACTTCTTAATTCCATATTCATTATCCCTATGCTATAAATAAGAGAAGAGAAGTCCTCTATGCTTTCTGTAAAAACTTGATTCCCTCCTTTTTTATCAACTGGATGCAAGGGAAAATTAAACTAAATAGCTAGTATCCAAGGTATATCTCTACAATTATTCTTGAAAAATATAATATCTTCCCAAAGATTCCTACATCTTGAAATGGAATTAGTAACATAATTATTAGATAAAATCCACTAATTATTGTTAATCATATCAGTGAAAAGGACTACCATGTGATGTTGAGATTTAAGGATAGGTTCCCCAATCAACACTTTAGAATCCCAGAAGGTAATAAGACCTCTAGAAGCTCCATACACATTAAACATACCATTTATGACTCACTCCAATAAGCATTTTTATGATTCATAGGAAAATTTTCCTCCATCTTGGATTCTTGAATAGCTAAAATAATAGATTCATGAATCATTCTAAAATATCTAAAAACTTTTTGCTTAGTGAAACTATTCATTCGTTTGATGTTCCAAGAAAACATTAACATTATTAAATAATGGGTGAAGAAATACTTTTTTATTATTGGAAAAATTTGCTACACCTACCTCAGTATTTTTTTGAAAATATCTTTTTCAGAAGATTTTCCTACTTTGAGTAGTGTCTTGTATACGGGTCCTTTGCTTCCTTTCCCAGTGAGTATCAAAGAAGTAACTTTTGCTTTGGAGCTATTCTTGGGAATTATTTTTATCTTTTGTAAGCCTTTTATTTTCTAATTAACCAAGATAATATGAATATTAACTAGATCAAACACTACTAGACCTTTTGTACCATTCTCATTGTCATCTAACTCTTATACTTCTTCATTCTGCTCAAGTACTTCAAACTAATTTGCAGATCGAGGGATTATTCTCTCTATCACTTCTAATTCATTATTATTAATCTAAATAATAATAGCATCAACTTATAGATATAAAAAATGTTGATTACCTTATTTAAGGTTATATTTAAGAAAATGCTAGTTTAAAATACTTAGTGTACCTTCCATTAACTAAAGTCTCTTCTCACCAATTTCTAAGGTAGCCTTGGCTGCATTTAAATCCTTTATCTCAAAAAATAGAGAGACATTATCTCTTACATCTAATTCAGTCTTAATCAATATTGAGTCATTTTTCTCTGCTACTCCTGAACCCAATACGCTTACCCCCCTTGGGATTTTTGCATCCTTAAATGTAACCCAATATGATTTTGGGAAAGAAGAGCACACTTTTGATGAATGCCTAAGTTTATGACACTTATCACACAAAAGGTAAGATATTTCAAATTCATTGTTTTTACATCAGATGCCAAAGGGTTTATGAAAAAAATTGAGGATGGGAGTTCTTGATTCACAAAAGTGTTCACACAGAACCTATCATTGACAAGCCTAGATCTAGCTTTGGTAGCAAACTAAAAAACTATCAAATATCCAAAAAAAATTTGAATTATAATGAATAACTCTTCTTCAAAAAATTCAATTGGTAAACTAGGTAGTCTCACCCAAATAGGCTTGAGGTTATTGTTCTCTATCTCAAGATCAAACCTTGGGTGCTATTTTTAAGAAAAAAATGGATTTTACAAAAAAATAAGGTACCCCTACTAGAATGTTAACACAATCTTCTGAGTTATTGAAAATGATCATTAAAAAATAATTAATCATTACAATAACGTCCATATGACCTTTAGGGTTCCATTTTTATTTTGCCCAAGGTTTGAAAGAGTTGACATTGGGTCTAACTCCGATAAACTTGCCTACCAATGCCTATTCCATTATCAATGAAGCCCAACTTATAAGAGAAGGAGTGCATTGGATATGAATAGTTTTACCATCTTTGATAGTTTTTAGATTCTCAACTATCCTTATTTTCTTCTTATCCATCAATCCAAGCAATTTTGCACTCCAAGATGACTTACCTAGTGCCTATATGAAAGTTTCATTATCTGGCCTACTGGGTCATCCAAAAAATATTTACTCTATTTTCCCTTGTTCCCCTGATAGGGAATCAACCCTTCTCTCCCACATTATTTATCTATCCCCGTATCCATCTCCATTCTCTCTTTCTGAATCCAGGTTTAAATTCTTATTTCCTATGCAACTCCATCTTCACATTGAATGCTTCCTCTACTCACCATCCTCCTTGTTATATCACATTGAGATTCATGTTTTTATTATGATGTCTCATAATT
This sequence comes from Torreya grandis, assembly GCA_037957365.1. Taxonomy (NCBI): domain Eukaryota; kingdom Viridiplantae; phylum Streptophyta; class Pinopsida; order Cupressales; family Taxaceae; genus Torreya; species Torreya grandis. The sequence continues at coordinate 795,405 of JARHVA010004758.1, forward strand.
AATATTTATTATGAGTTTATTGCATAAACTACTTTTACCCATTTTCCAAGATGTGGTAAATTATTATGACAGATAAAGGATATTTCTACCTTACTAGGTAAAAACCACTTTTATTACATAATAAATATGCCTAACTAGGGAAAATAACTACTCTAATTATTATAAATACCTTTGGACAAATCATTATTTTGACTCATTCATCCTATTGAGGCAAATCATTGTACCATTGATTATGACTACCTTTGGAAAAATTAGTATTTCAACCCCCATTACCATTAGACTATGTTATTTCCTCTTTTTGAGGGCCTATTCTATGACATTTTTTTCCACCTAATCCCTTGAGGGGGCATATAGGGCTCATCAACCTCCCTTTGGGCTATTTACCATTTCAAACAACTGATATTTTTAACATAAAGACTTTTTCAATCTTTGAGAAGATGTTATTATATCTATGTATTGCAATGCCTACTCAAACAAGGGTAAAATATAGACACTCCTTATTGGCCACTTTCATGTTTAAATGGATTTGGGACCTATTTCTACCAAACTATTCAAATTAAGCCTAGAAATAACATAACATCAACAATTTATCCACACATTGGACATAAATTCCTAGAATTATGTTAAGTCATCTTTATTTGGTGTATTACCCTATACATGATGATAAACACTCATAGTTTCATCCCTAGTTAGGTTGTAACCTAGCAAATTGACATTTTTGACCAATTAAGTGGAGCACTTAATCCAATTATTAAATTGACCAAAAGCCTAAATATAATTAGTTAACTAATTAAATGAAATTAAATATTTAGTTAAATAATCCATGTTCAATTAGGTAATATATAATTTCCAAAAACAAAAATTCAATAAATATCAAGGGAAATGATGTCATGCAATGTCATCATCCTCAAAATCAATAATTATAAAATATAAACAAAAATGCCATAAAATCATAAATATTGAGTGATGCCTTCATAAATACATCATTTATTACATTTAGACTCCCAAGACTAACTTAAAGTTAACCTAAACTTAATCATACCTAGGTTGGAGTTAGTTTGAAAACTATAAATACAAGGTTTCACACTCAATTCCAACAAGTTATTTAAGCCAAACTTACAATGCCAAATTATTGAAGAGGGATCTTTGGTTATGATACCTACCAAAACCAAAACCAAAGTGAACAAAGGGCAGGTATTGCACACAAAGTGAGAGCATCTATGAAGACTTTATTAGACACAAGTTGAGCACAAGCCAAATTTCATGCCAACAAGCATTTTAGATTTCCAAGGAAGGTGAAAGTGTTGTTTTGTCTTCATTTTTCTCTTTTATCTTGTTTGTTATATTTCTCTACCAAGTATTTAGGCTTGGGAATGCTTTGTATTAAACTTGTTTCTTATGTTCATTCTACTAACAAGTGACTAATGCATTTTTCGCCTTAAATTCCTAGTATACAAATATAAATCTAAAAAGATAAATATCTAATTTGAAATAATAGGATAAGGTTAGATCTGTGAAAATGATACATAAAATTAAAAACTGATATTAAAATTTAAAATAAGAAATCAAACCCTAGTGGGAAACCTTAGAACGTGTAAGCATTCAAAGAATAGAGAGGTTGACCAAATTATTTTATCTAATTTTGGTTTAGGTAAATTTTCATGAACAAAAGTGTCGAATTTAAATTTAATTTCATTTTGGGAAAAACATGGGATTTTTTAATAATGTGGGACTAATCTTTTAATTTTTTTTAAAGAAGGCTAGTTCTTACTACTCTAAGGCATGCAATAAATGGTGACACTGAAAAGGTAAATTAATAAATAAGAGATGAGAAGGTTATGTAAATTAATATATTATATTGATTATCTTTCTAAACAAATATAAACATACCTAAAATTGTAATGTAGTAGAATTGAGTGTAATGTAAAACAACATAATGAATTAGGTAACTTATAATTTATTTTAACTTTAAAAATCATGAAGAAAATAGATGAATCTTATATTAAAACCACTTTTATAAATTTCAAGGGATTTTACACAAATTTTTTCCATTTTTAAAAAAGTTTTGATATAATTTTTACACAATAAAAAAGTCAAGGTTTAGATACTACATTAAAAGAAAAAATAATTAAGAAAAATCTAAGGAGTTGACAATTTAGTACAATGAGATTTTTTTAATTATTGGTAAAGGTCTTGATTTTTTAAGGGGTCTCACCCTTGTACAATGGACATAAAGATATTAGTTAAATAACCCAATGAGAGTCCTCTTATATTAGAAATGTAACTAGCTATAATAACGTTGTGATCAAGCTTCTACTATACTATAGAACATAAAATGTAAAACTTTGATACTCCTCTAATATTTTCTATTCTAGATCTAAGGATGATATTTAATGGTCCTTGTCCCTTATTATCTCTACCTCTCTTTTTGTTACTCACCACCTTCCAATTTTCTCCTTCTGCCAAATCTAAGAATATGGGAATAGAGATTTCATTAGCCTCTACCAAATTATAGTTATTTAATGTAATTTTGTCCAAGGAATCTTCACTTGGATCCAAATTTTTAATATTATTTTTTTAAAATATTATAGCTTTACATAATTTTCATCTATATTAGAAGTATTCCCCTCCATGTGGGACAAAGACTCCACATGGGTTAAACTAAGTCCACAATCTTCCTCTCTAAAGTAATCCTCTTCTTGAATATTTATGTAGTTAACATTTGTGATAATTTCCTTGGCCTCGTCCTCCAAATTGTACTCAGTAACATCTATACACTCCACTATTATATGATTATGAAGGACATCCTTCCACCATGATCTTCCCAATTTTTCATAGATATTTGACATGAGCCAACCATATGTCTTGTGTCAAAACAACACTTAAATTAGAAGGGTAGCCCTTTGAAATATAGTATTTGAGTAAAAATTTGATTTTGGACTTTCAAATCAGTGGTATCAGGGTGTTTTATAACCAATATTCTCACATAGGTGGTATGCTTATATTTTTTTTGCAGATTTACCTCTACCAACATCACTCCTAAGACCTTGCCTATCACAATGAGGCTGAATTTAGTTTAGAACTAGAGTTGTGGATAAAACAACTATTCCTAGACAGGCTTGATATTGAAAATTTCTATAAATGTGTTAAATGAGGAAAACCATTTCTTCATCAAGAGAAATGACGATCCATGGTCTAAATATGATCATGAAAAATTGAATTCCTATCTTTTGGTGAAATAAAAATAACAATGAAGAAGCTCCTAGCACATGGGTAGATTTATATATTCTCTTTCAATAATGGTTTCTAGTGCTCATAAATCTAGTTATGGAGTGCTGATAGGCTTGTCCAAACTAGTTGAATCTAAAGATGATTCCTTTTTTAGAAACCCAATCTTCATTCTAGGGCTTTAGCAAGATCCTTCTCTTCAAAATAGATAGAAATGTTTATTTTTGTAGGATTTATCTTCTTTTGAGATCTAATGGAGACCATTATTGTAAACGATCTAATATTTCTCTATTCTAAATCCTGAGTAGCAACCAAAATAAGTCTTGTACCCAAAGTTTTTCCAAAATTAGTGCCCCTATAGTTCCTAATCATGTTATCACCTACCTCAATAACATGATATGTTTACCACACATTATAATCAAATGGTGTATCCTTCACAACTAAAATAGATTAAAATCTCTAGGGGAGGGCTTAAGAATAACAAAACCCTCTCCATGGTCTAATCTCATCAATTACTATCTCCCCTTATTGATATATAAAACACCCTTGCTTAAAGATATAATCTCCTTTGTAAATCTAATCTCATCTTCAAGTCATGTCTCTACTATATTATCATTCTATTTAACATCCCGATGAATGTTAATCCGTTTAAAATATGAAGAAAACAAACCATTGGCGATTGATTCCACTTGCATAGTTAAGGATTCACTAGGCAAGCCGAATGTTATCATCACCCGTAAAACCTTAGAAATTTTGGCCATTGAAATGGTCTCCCTAGGTTCACCTTTTTTTAGAAAAAATTGGACTATTTTGCATGGGAATTTCAGAATTTAATACATTTATATTATTATATATATATAATAGAATACCATGAGAGATATTAAATTTTATTAGTAATCAACTATAAAAGAATAGAATATTTTTCATGTGAAAGTTTCCTTTTGTATCATTCCTTGTTAAGATTCTATATCTAAGGTATCTATTTATACCACATCTCTGAGTACGTATATTTTATCATAATTTAAAAAAATGATAAATAACTTCATTTAGACTTTGTCTACAATATTTGATTTAATTACACGGTGTCACTTCATATTGTTTTTTCAAGATTTGATTTCAAATCTCACCAACCTTATGAAATAGAAGGTCAATAATCATTTAAAGATAAAATTTATCCTTTCTTATGCATATAAGGATAAATTAGGGTGGAGATTTTTTGGTAGCTTTCCACTTACTAGGATTTTTTTAAAGCTTGCACATGATCATCAGGTTTTTTTGAACTCTAATTTTAGATGCTAATGGTCATGTATTCACAATCCTCTAGGATTCTTTCCTTCTTGATCAGATGGATAATAGGTATTGTTGAATATTTTATCCAACATCATGATGCATTTTTAGTGGATAATGTAAGTGTCTTAGTTTTTAAAAAAACACCCCCTAGATTAAGATATAATAAAATAGTAGGAGATACCTTTTATAAATCTTTATTAAAATATTGTAGGTGAATAATATATTATTTTAATTTTATTTTGTTACATATGGCATCACTATATGAACTTTCTATATTTTTTATCTTAACTTTTCAGGAAATCCAAATCTGATGGTGTAAGTGGCTTATTGAAAATCTAATGGTGGAAGTGGCGTCTAGAAAAATTTAATGGCGAGAGCCAATTTTTTAGCATAACATCATATTGTAAACTTATAAACTCTTAAAATTGATCAAATAATGATCAAATGGTAGTTGGAGATAGATTTGAAACTATGCATACTTGAGAATTAGATTATAAAAATAGTTATATGTCCTAATTGCTTAAAATTGGATAGGGAATTCATCCTCATAAAAATAAATATCCCTGATATTTATGGAGATGATATTTATCTTGTAAGAATATAATTTTTCATGTGAAATATAGATTAATATTCTCCAAAATATGATTTAAAATCTAAAATCATGTAGACTTCTAGGGAGTGCTTCAATGAGAAGTGATTTGAACCAAGCATCTGATAGGATACATAGTCATTTGGGAATTATGTAGCTCTTTGCATTTTTCCCTTGTAGTGACATTTTTCATCTCTACTAGCCAATGGTATTTTTACATATAAAATGTGTCCTTGTAAAAAATACATACATCTTGTTCACCATTTGAATAATGTGTCCCTAGCCTATATAGAAGATTGACAATCCTAAGAACATCTCTATAAGTTACTTCCAAATGCTATCGCTTGAATTGGGATTTGTTATTTTTTTCTTCTATTATCTTAGTAAATTTTATTATTTGGTAGAATTAATTTATCATTCCAAATTGAAGATAGAAGTCCCTACTGGACAAATATATTGATATGAACTCTCATTTCCCCTATTATTTTGTTCATGATACTTATCTTAATATGATAATTATCTATTGTATCATCCATCTCTGAGAAATCTATGTAATTTTTAGATTCATCTTCCTGATATTGAACTCATTTATTAGTGAAATGTTTCTTGGGTTTGTTGATGAGATGTGTTTTGTAAGTTACAAATTCTACAATATTTGGTCTTATGGTTGAAATGCATTTTCTATATATTTTTAAAAAGTTTGTTTCTACAAAATATCTACATCAATGAATTGTAACTATTAAGAAAATCATGTTATATATTGACTTATGTCATTCAAATAAGATTTGTATACATAATATTTGATTAAATTTTATATATGATGCACCTATTTCAATCCCTACATCATATACAATTAAATGTGTATTTGTCTCATTTGATAAGAACACCATTGGTTTTATTTATCATATACTAGATTTCATTAGTCATCTTGATGGAGGTATTGATAAATACTCACAAAGAACTGTTCTCCCATATAGCTTATTCAATGGATTTATTTCCATGGCATTAGTTTTTAAGTAGTTATTTCACCTTCATTGGGTCCACTTCTTACAAACTTAATTCTTGTTTTTTGTCTGGTCTACTATTCATGTGTGGACATAGAGTGACACATGAGTTCCTCTACATATTTTCATTGCTATGAGATAACTGAGATTGATTTTATTATACAATGAAAGTCCTAACATACTTTTATAATCAAAATTTGCCTTAAATGTCACATAATTTATGCACATGTCACCACATCAAATGTAAGAACATCTTATTATGCCATTAATGTCTATCTAGGATGGATTTCATATCAATTTTGGATGTATCATTAGCACTCTTTGTGTGGATTATACTAGTGTAATTAATCTACCTTTGACTTCCATTGTCCACACAATTTTCATACTACCTATTTATGCTCCCTTGTTTTGGATAAAATATTATGGCCTTTTAAATCAATAGATATTATTGTTGTATGGAGATAGTTCTATTTCCCCAATTTCTTCTTTGTTTGTTTTTTTTTTTTTTAATTTTTTTTTTACGTATCTTGTAATTGCATTGACCTACAAAGTATCCTGGAGGTTTAATATTAGAACCATGTCTACCATGATTCATGCAAATGTTAGTTTTGTCTCTTTCCTTTTTCCTATATAATTTTATGGGTACTTCATCTATTCCATACACATTAGTGCCATCATTTATATATTTTAAGTATTTTATGACTTATTTTATATTTTGACATCTCTATAGTGTTTGAATAGCGGATTAAGAACACTCATATAATTATGTTGATGTTCTCACCATGTTTTACTCACATTTTGCATAACCATTTTTGAGTGAGGATCGTCTAACCATGTACTATATAATATTCCTCCATTTTTGAGATAGTCCCAACTTTATGATTGCTTTTATTTATAAAAGCAAGTTATAGCTCGTCTATGTTTCATTGTCATTTTTTTTTAAAAATATCTTTTATTAGATAGATTTCATGTATATATTTGAAACCTTGATAGTGTTATTGTCTAGCATAACTAACATTTTTCATTTATTTAGTATTCAACTTGTGGATTTGGATCACTGATACAAATCTCATCAATCACACCAACCATTAAAAATAATCGGTGCATGTGAGGTTATATTTATTTATTAGAGTATTGTGTGTAGTTCTATTGCTTATCCTTGTGGTGATACATCTTAACATCTATATCTCAATTTTTTTCAATTGATGGCATTTATTTGGTAAACCTTATTTATATTTCTTAAAATTCATTTCAAATATTTGTTGTCTCCTTTTATTCTACTATTATAATACATCTAGTGTCTTATTTATCTTCTTGAATAATTAGGTAGTGGACTCAAAATATTCATATAGTTTTTAATTATTCACTAGTTGGCTATTCACATTCACTTTTTGTGATAGATCATCTCACCTAATGAGTTATTCATTTGTAGATCATATCATCTACTAAAACTTATTTAATGATGGATTAGTGCATCTAGTGCACTCTCTTCAGTGATGGATCAAACCACCATATTTTAAAATTATGGTGTAATACTTTTGTGTTTTACTAATTTCAGGATCCCTTGTTTAATATCTTAGCACCTTCTATCACTTACATTGTTTTTTTTTTTTTTTTTTTTGATAAAACTTTATTGTGTGAGTCACTTTTTATATTGCAGTTTATTGTACATTGCGTACTCATCAACCCTATTTTCTATGACACATTTTTGAGTTGACTTTTAACCTTCTTCTTATTTATAGGCCTCCCTAAGCTTTCCATAAGGGGTTGCTTATGCATTATTCTATATACATTTAAATTCAATTAAGAGAATCTATTTATGCTAAATGCCCATAGTCACACTTTTATAGGCTCCAAATAGGATAAGTGAGAACTTAAGGCTCACATTACTTAGCAATGCCACCTCTAAGTTGTCTAATCATATGCGCTACTTAAGTGACCAATAAGAAAATGGGAGGTTGATCTTGAAAAAGCTTTTTACAACTCATCTATCCATTTTATATTGATTTCATTCAGTCATATCTCACTTATTCATTATGATGTAATAGATGTACTATGGATTAAATTATTTTTTTGTCTTTTTTTGAATTCATATGTAATGTGTTTTAGATCTAATACTATGAGTGAATTTTAAGAAATTTCTTAATATTCATATTCTTAGATTTATTTCCCACATGGTGATCAGAGACTTTTTGAAACAAGAATATGATCTATATTAAAATTTATGTGTGAAATAATGTACACAATGTTTCATTAATTGTATTCATGAACATAAGAAAAAGATAGATATCTCAATACTAAAATAAAAACAAATGAAATTATTTTTTTAATATATTTAAAGTAAATAACATAAAGTACCTCCCTTAAATTGAAGATATGTATATAATAATTAAACAAAGACTTTATGTATATATTATTCTTTGATATCCTTCACACTCTACTTATTCTTTGTGTATATTTCAATCTCAACAAGAAAAACTTTGATGTTTGATACTTATAATTTTTTATAATATATGAATTGTTGAGCAATGTTGGTTCTGTAGCTTTAGATTACCATATACTTCGTAAAAATGCATTTAATGATGTTTGGAGTAGTTCTTGAAAATTATCATCTCACTATCTTTTGTGATCCAAAATTTTTCAGCCTCCATGTTAATGACGTTAAAAATAGGTACACACAATCGTCGCATGCTTCATGTTCAAAACTTATTCGATGCAATAGGTAAATGAGGACGAGTACTCTCAATACTAAATTAGATAGAGAGATGCGAGGGGACTAAATATTTTTCAGAGACCGCACATCATATTTATTTTTTCCCAAATAGTGGACAAATGAAATAATTTCAAGCATTTTTCTTTATTAGTGTATCGACTCTTGGTATATCTTAGTTCTTATGAGAATCGACGGGCCTTTTGTAATTTGTTGTATAAAATTAATTTGGACAATATAAATTAACATGTATGAATGATATTATATTTTAAATTAATTTGGACAATATAAATTAATATGTATGAATGATATTATATTTTATGTTTGTTGTTAGAGTTTATGTTTTGTAAAAATATCAATCATATTAAATTTTATATGATTAATTTTTTTTGGACACAAAAATTTAATATAACAATAAAATTCATTGATCCCGTCAAATTCACTTATTATATAAATATAATTATTTTATATTTTTAAATTTTATATAAGATTGATGTTGTTTATGATATATTATTAGACACGCAAATTTAATATAAAAACCAAATTCACTCATCTTATAAACACTATTATTTTATATTTTTTTAATTCTGTATAGTATTGATGTTGTTTATAATATACTATAGTAAGGGAAAATATATGTCATTATTAAAAGTCATAGAGATAAATCACAATCTAGTAGTTAATTTGTTCACAGTTTAAATAATAAATGACATTGTTTTAAGAATGTGAAACATTTCATGGTCCTAGAATCGATTAAATAAAATCAGTACAATTAGTTTGGTGCTTTTGTAATCATAAAAATATTTTGATTGAAGGAATTTTTAATTTTTTTTAATAATATTATTAATATTATTACCCTGACATCGATTCAGTAAAACCAACCTAATTATCTTGGTTCTTTTATAATAATAGAGCTATTTCAATTGAGGGAAAATTTGAAACTCTTTGAAATTTAGTTCCCTTTCTAGACTATTTTTTGGGTGCTTGTAATAGTTCAATTCTCTCCTTCCCTTAAATCACAATAAATAGGAATACAAACTTCAATGGAACTGATGGGATGGTACTTATCTATTTTAACATGAGCCATTATATGAGCCATTATACTTATGTCTTTATTTGAATTTTCAATATCTTATCCAACCTCATTTTTCTTTTCTTTACTTATATCCATAGTCTCGAGAGACTTTTGAACATCAACTAAAGCCTCCAAATCCATCTCCCATAAATCATTCTTTGCTGCATCATGGTCACTCCCAATTTTTACTATGAGATTTTTAGGAAGGTTGTTCTTCCACCATAAATTCTCCATTTTGATTCTAGAACTACTACAAATTATGTTCAAATGAAATGTTTCAAAACATCTATGATATTTAAAGAGTAAACGCTCATATTCGATAGATTGTGTTTAGTGTCGGTCCTTCGCTTTCATTTCAACTTAAGCTGGAAGTTATGTAGAGATATCTATCCTAACCATGATTCTATATAATGTGGAATGATCCATTGCCATCGTATTAGAATCCATTAAACTGATCCTATAACTTTAAAACAAGGCTTCGTCCAGATCTAGAGAGATAGATACGGTAAATGATCCCAAATATGGCTCATATTAAATTTTTCCGTGAGAAGGTTGAAGAATGGATACATGGCATAACCAAAAGAGTGCACTGATACCATGTCCAGACATAATCTTGGAAAATTACTTTCTTATATTCTTCACAATTGAAAACTACAATAAATAAACCCTTAGCATAGGGAAGGATTTCAAGCTAACCTCCCATCAAGGGCCGCCATCGATTACAATACACGTGTGAGCATCATGTAGGCTAGGATGAAATCCATTGAACCTGTAAATAACTCCTTTGGCTGAATAAGCTTTTTCTGGATCGAATACATCATGAAACACTTTCCCGTCAAAGGTAACTAAGTAGATTGATTTAGCATGGATTAGGGGATTTGTTTCTGTATTTCCTGTCTGCCTTTACCAAGCAACTGCAATTGTAAAAGTGAATCTAACTCTCTTGTGGCTACCTTTGGGATCAGGTTTGAGGGAAACCGTCCCACTAGACTTTGTCTGTAATGCCTGCCACATCTTAAATCCATCCTCCAGATCCTCCTCCTTTGCTTTCCCTTGATTTGTCCTCTTTCTCTGCATATATCCTACCAACAAATTTTCCAGTACCTTTCTATGCAGGAAAGCATGTCATTTCTCTCTTCCACGATTGTTTGTCATCAAAATCCCTATCTTAAATATTGTTCTTGCGTTGCTATGAATAAAAAACATTTTTCCATTTATTGTGATCCCCCAACCACATAATCCCTTCCTCAGTTCCCCGTGTTACATCTTTCCACATTAACATGTTTCCTTTTTATCTTTGTCGCTGTTGCCGAGGTCTATCCTCTTCCTAGTTTCAAAACCCTAGCACCGGGAGAATTCGGACTCAAAACCCTATCATCGAGAGCTCATTTTTTATTGTTTCCTGGTGATTTCATAATTTTATTAATATTATGTATTTTCAATGACTATATTTGAGCCTTGACTCTAGGTATATCACTATACGCTTTCTTTGTTTTTTATAATTGTCATATTTTTACAATTAAGTAGTCATTTATTTTCTTCAAGTTTCTTTAATTGTTTAGATGTTTTAAATTTTAAATTTGGTTTTAGTTGTTATTTTTTAATTTTCATTCTTTTTGAAATTTTTAAATATTTTTTTTGAGAATTTATTATTTTTTTATCTGCAATATTTTTTTATGACTATTGTTTTTTTCCTAGATTCTTGCATTTATGTGTCAACAAGTGTCTCACAATCTATTTATTTTCCATGATCCATATCATGTATAATTTTTATATTTTGTCCTATATTTTTATGATCTATATCACATGTTTATTGGGAAAAGAAATAATATATATATATATATATATATTTTTAAATTGTCACATAGTATATTATTTGTACTACCCAATTTATATCTTTCTTTTATATAGGGAACCTTGTATTGTTTCTATACCATGCACATATTTTTCTTTAATAGAAGGCGTAATACCTTTATGCTCTACTGCTTATTTTTTCTTATGTAGGTTACATTACTCATGTTTTTATATTGATGACCGCTTTACCATGTTTGGCATATCATTAGATTGTGGTTGCATTGATTACCCTTTTTCACATGTGGAATGGAGAATATCACTTTTTTACTTACATTTCATAATGTTTTTCCATGTGACACATATTAATCATGCAATTATATTGGTTGCATCATAAGCTAGCATGGGGTAATTTATTAATAACATACATGATTTTAAGATTATATCTTTTTAAATAAGACATCAATAATTTTATATCTTATCTTAGACATGATGCACACATTCTATTTTGTTTGAGATATGTGTTTCATAAATCTATCTCATATCTCAAGTAGAGGCTTCCATTTCACTCATTTTATTTAAAATTTAGACTAGAACCTTTAGAATCCAAGAAATTCAGTGATTTTTTTTTTTTAATAAGCGTAAGAATTAAAAATTTAACTTTTAACATAGTCAACATGTGACCCTTATCATCACTATATTACATATATATTTAAGGTAAATTTTATCCATTTAGTTTCTAAACATTCATGAATATTATTGTTTTAACTTAATTTTTTTGTCACCAAGTATTGTACTCATATATATGTGTAGGATTAAACAAATTTTCAATCACATTCAACTTAATAAATGGATTTACACATCTTGAAAAAAAACAATTTTGTCTATGATCTAAGCTTTAAAATCCATCATTATAATGGCTGTAATAAAAACATGAAATGAAATCTAACATATATTTATTTTTGTTTTTGTTTTTTATCCATTTATTTTCTAAACATTCATATTATTGTTTTAACTTTAATTTTTTGTTACCAAGTATTGTATTCATATGTGCATGTAAAATTAAACAAATATTCAATCACATGCAACTTAATAGAAGGATTTACACATCTTTATAAAAAATGCAAGTTTGCCTATGGTATAAACTTTAAAATCCATCATTGTAATGGCTGTAGTAAAAAGCATGAAATGAATATCTAACATATTTTATTTTTGCGTTTCTCAGAATTAATAATTGTTTATAAAACATCACATACTAACAGAATTTTTACAACTGATGAAATTACAAAACTGATTTTCCACAACCCGTAGAACCAATTTAATTAAAATCTTGAGAGATTTCTTTATGTACACCAATACACAACATCTAGTTCAATACAACTGTGCTTGCTTTGAGAAGAGGACGACCCAACAGAAAAAATAGGGATATGAACACACCGGTTAAGATTGCTATATATGAAACCCCCCATATTTGGAGTTATGTCTGGCGAGCTGTGAATGAATGATCTCCTCTTCCTCTTCATAAATGGTATGGAGCTCATAAAGCTGTCTTCAAGGGTCTCTTCATTGCAAGAGTCAATTCCCAAGCTCCCATTTCTGATGACATCATATGTAACTGCACATATATAAAAAGCCAGATGACTTCTTGTGATTACTTGGTAGCTATCTGCGAATATTTGCACGTCTCTTGATAATCTGTAGGGATACCCAAATATATGATTCTTGCACAACAATGACAAAAGACCAGAGCAGAGCAGCTTGACTAACAACATACTACCCAAAAACATTTATAAACGTGTATGAGAAACGTGTTGTTAGTATTGCGATTATTTTAATCTTTCCCATCGTAAGACAATTGGCTTATATATATAATCTAGGATTCTAGAAACTATGGTTGCAAAGGCCGTGGTCTACGTCTTTGGGAAGCCTCGTTTTGTCAATGACATATTCAATGCGTATATGTTGAAGGAAGGCGTATTAGTTGTAATATTTTACTCGAGTGAACAATTCTTTGTTTTTAGTAATCCAAACTTTTACAACTTGACATGTTAAGTTCACTCAAGTAGCTAACGTCAACTTTGTTTGTTGACCAAAGTTTTATTCGATATAAAAAAGCACACATGATACTCTATGTTGGAAGATTAATAGTTGAAAGTTCTACATTGATGGTTTTATTGGATGAATAACTTCTTTCATTTTCATTTTTTGCATTTTAATTTTCTTTTATTTTATGGCTTACAAAATTTTAATAGTAATATGTTTGGAAAGGGTATCTTTTTATTAATAATTTTTTACATTTTATTTGGAACGATTATAGGTTTTGGTCAAATTATATGTCTTGAAATATGCTACGATATTAAAAGGGTAAACTCTCATAATCGAGAGGTTGTATTTATTATCGGTCATTAACTTTAAAATCAATTTTAGTTATAAAAGCTAATGAAATATCTATGTTGACCATAATTATACAAAAAATTGAATTGCCTAATGCCATAGTATTAGAGTCTATTAATAGAAACTCACCAAGGGAAATTCCTATAACTTTTAAGAAGGGTTCCCTCTAAAACTTGAGTGGTAGATGCATTAATCAAATCCATATAAACCTCATATTGATTGTTTCTGTGATAAGGTTGAATGACATTTGCCGTGGCTTAATTGAGAGGATACGTTGATCCCGAGTATATAAGCAATCTTTGAAAACCACTTTCCTATCTTATTCAAGATTAAAACAATAATAAACAAGCCCTTAGCATATTGATAAACTTATAGGTTACCTCCCATCAGGGGCCACCATCAATCTGATATCTATATTTGAATGTCACAAAGGCTAGACCGGAAGACATTGAACCAGCATATCACTCATGTGGATAAATATGCATATTCTATTAAATCTTTAAGCTCCTTCTCACAAAAAGTAACTAAGGAGATTGATTCAACAGTGAATAGTAGATTCAATTTCTTATTTCTCATCTCCCTTGTCCAAGAGACAACATTATACAACAGGTTCATCATGGATAACTTTTAGAGTAATTTTGGGTGAAATTTCCTTCCTTTTTGAATGGAAAGCCTATCCTCTTACCATTGTATTTCCTTTGTATGGAAAATTAATCTTAGGACACATCTACCTCCTCTTGATTCTTATTTACTCATTTCATGTTATTGTGCTTAAAATCCCCTAACTTCAACTCCATCTCCGTATGTTGAAGACTATGGATATCCTGCAAATTCTTTGTTATTTTGCCATAATAATCCCCCTTGTGTATCCCCGTATTTAAAAGCTCTCTTTGTGTTGCAATTACTAGAATCCTTTTCCTCAGTGAGTCCTACCAAAACCCCAATCAAAATATTAAATTGAATAATTTATATTTTATTGGAGATTATTTTTATTTAATTTCATTTTGACTAATCCATTAATTTAATTATGGAGGTGATTTTTTCACTTATGTAGAAGAAACTAGCTAAATAAGTCTCATAAACACTTTTGTTAATTAGTAAAAAATTATACCTACCTATTCTTACTCTTTACCTAATTAATTTTATAGTATTTATTTTAATTTTAGAATGTGTTACTTATTTTAAACAATAACTCTAGGCCCTTGTCAAGAAACATGAAATTTTAATTAGAAGTCTCTCTCCACTATCAAAGTGGCATTGTGATTCCTCCATCGACTTAGCTAATGTCATAGTCCTTAGGGTACCATACCTCTTTTGGTCTTTGGGCCATTACACTAGTTATTGGAGTTTTGTATTATTGCATTTTTTTAAAAATGTTGATGTTTGGGTGTATCACACTTTGTTATCAGATCCCAATTGTAACACTGGGAGCTTTGGGATTTATGTTTTTAGTTTAAAATGTTCTTAATCTTATCCTTGATTCCATTTACAATGGCATGTGAAAATACACAAGATAGATCCAATGGTATAAAACATTATTCCCCACCTACACAATTAGTGGAGGACCATTTGGTTCTGATAAATCCTAGAAAGGTTATGCTTGAAGTTCAACTAATCTTTCTATAGCAAAATTCATAGGAGGTCTCTTCAGACATGGGGCCATAGATTTTGAGGAATACTAAATTAACTCATTATAGTTGTCCAAAAAATGTTTGATTCCTTTTGGTTATGGACATAAGGAAAAATCCACTTGACTTATCCATACAAATATATTCAAATGACCATGATAACCATGAGGAAACATTTGTGGTTGCATTGTTGGAATTAGCAACATCATCCATGATATGGTATGTGACAAAACTAAGGTAGAGGGTAAGAAATATGGTGTAGTCAACTAAGGCAAAGGAAGACACCTTCCTAAACCTAATAATTTAGATAAGGGAGTGATAATAGAATGTATGAAGCTACTAGATCATTCATACTTTGTCCTTCTCAAAGAGGTATTTTTTGGTGTGTGAGTAGAACCTCATTAGGGCATATAATTCACATATAAGATCATACAGACCAATGGATAGGGATCCCTAACCCTAAAATATGTAAGAAATTATGTGTGCCATGTCCTAGTGATAATTATGTATATTTACTTATCTGACTTTTTGCATGATGATCTTCTTGACATTGTTGAATCAAAAAACCTTTGTAAACCTCCTTGGAAAATTTTGAACATCAACTAGTATTTTTGGTTGTTCTTAATGATTATACATGTCTTCAAATATTTTTATTTTTTTCTTAATCAAATAATATTATAAATTTTCAAGTTGGACATGGCATTCTTTTTTATTCAATTGAATTCTAGGCTCTTTTAATATATAGTAATGTTTTGTTACACATGGTTATTGTACTATTTATGAGGCTATATTTTAATTATATTATGTTTTATTTTTTATTATGTATCAACCATGTAGATATACACAGTGTATTCTTATTCTAACATGAAATTATGGTATTTTCAATATAGTGTTATGATTCTATGGTTTTCTAGCATAATTATTATAATTAAACCCAATAATGAGGCAAATGTTACTGAAGTATGTGATGTAGATGTTGAAACTCCTAAAGAATACCAAATAGCCATTTAACCCCATGATAAGACATCCAAACTAAGGAATGTATTTGATGTAATGAATCTTATAAATGAAGTAGAGGATATATGTTCATCTACAACACTAGGTAGAGGTTTAGTGAGTCATGTTCCCTTAATGAGCTCTCTATCCGTTAGTTAAATTGAAATAGTTTTTCCCATGCATCCAAATTTAAGTGAGGAGGATGAATGGACTTTTTTTTGGTAAAGAAAAGAATGGTTTTCTAAAGAAGGACATGGATCCTCTAAACATGACCCTCCACTCCCATAGAGGGGATGCTCCTGGAGGGTAGTCGTTTATGTTTTGTTTTCCTTCTTGTTTTTTGTTGCTTTGCTACTTATCTGTAGCCTTTTGTAGTAGGTTTTTTTTTCACTAGTATTGGTATCCGTTTATGCTTTCATTGCTATATCTTTTTTTATCCATTTTTATTAAATGGTGTCCCTTCTGGGTATGTGCATGGATATGGGGGAAAACTTAGTGGATATTTTCCACAATCTGATTGCATAAAATCAATAACAAGATCATGTTATTGACATTATGCTATCACATTATTTAAATTATGGTTCATTAATTATTGAGCCATAACATGATCATTTTAATACATAATACAATCATGTTATTGTAAAATCAATAACAATATTGTGTTAATTGTGCCATCACATTCCATATGTCATTTATAAAAAATAAAAATTAAACTTGAATGTAAAGTTTCCTTATTTTATGTTTAAGTTCATTCATTGTCCTCACTCTCCTCCACTTTGCAATCACTTTTTATCTTAATGAGGCTAAAGTTTTCCAGAGTTCATCCCAAGAAGCTCAACACATCAACTAATTGATGATGTCACCACTTAGAATGTGATGTCCCTTACTTAGGGGCTCTTTTTGTCTCTACACAACTCTGATATATAGCAATAAAAACTCTGATACCATTGTGATATCCCCTTCAAACAGGGAATATAAAAACACAAACAGTTCTGAACAAAGATATGAATTTGTAGAATAAATTCAGATAAGTAATAAACCACAGTAAATCTCTTATCTGCCAATAAAAAATCTTATTATTCGTCTAGATGATTAAAATAGTTGTTCTCTGGCATGCATATACATAATATGAAAATACAATCTTAAAACCCTTGTCTTTTGCAAATCTGGGAGTGAATCCTAAATTCTGGAAGTCTCCGCATAATGTGTTGAACACACAGTTGCCGGCGTCGGTCGATATACTACCGATGTCGGTCACTGTAGGTCCTTATTTGCCGACGTCGGTCTTCAATCGGCCGATGTCGATCAATGGGAGCTCTCTGTCTATCGAGGTCAGTGCTTGAGCAGATTTGTACGGACCTGTACGGGCTTAGTACAGCCGCCAACCTGTCTGTTTTCAACCCCTGATAGCTGAACAACCTGATCTCAAGATACACGATTCTAATACAGGATATCTATATCTGTATAACTTATTGGATCAAAACATAAAGAAATAAATACCTGGAATCTCTGTAATAACTTCTCTGTGAAGTTATCTCTCAACCCTGTAAATTCTGTGATAACTTTTGGATGAAGCTATCTCTCAATTTGGAAATAAATCAGCTGATATTTCATAGCCTCTGAATTGCACACACTGAAGAGGGAATGTTCTCCAATGCAAATGGAATCCTGGAACCCTAGGCTCAATCTTCACAGAAGAATTCTTTAAAATCAATAATCAATAATCAATGGCTAATCAATAATGACCTCCATGAGAAACCCTTATACCCTCAAAAAGATATGCTTGCCCTAATTAGGGTTTCTTAAATTAGAATTAGGGTTTCTAATTAAAAATAGGCTAAATAATTAATATTTGATTAAATCAATCAAATATTAATATCTCCCTCAATACATGTCGGATCCTCGAACCGTTTGAAGCTGGTGAACCAAGGAGTGATTATGCACATGACCATACCAAAATAAGGGCACTTCGTTGCATGTCAAATATCCCTAAATAATAGGAGCTTAGGCCCAATGTGTCTAAAATAACCTAAATGAAAACCAAATGTAGAAATTCTGTGAATCAAAGTCAAGCCAAGCTCCATCATGACCCTCTATCCATCCTATTAGCCTATGAAGGTCGCATAATAGGCTAATCATCAAATCTGTCAATGTCCACGAAAAAGGGGACATGACAATCCGCCCCTCCAAAAATTGCTTGTCCCCAAGCAATCTTGGAACAATGAACCACTCGATCCACCTGGATCCCAAATGTGGTTATGCTCTGCACTGCTGTTAATCAATGCAAGTACCTACAACATCAGTAGAAGTAGAACAAAGAGGAACCCATAATCAAATTGGTGAATGCAACTCAACCAACCTCTAAGATCACAAATATCATATACACCTTCCACCATGTTATGTAGAAGGCAGGCTCCAACTCTGCAACAACTCCCAAATGGAACTATGCCAAGTATGGAGAATCCACACACTGTACCTCTACTGTGGTCAACATATCTGATCAACTCCTGCTCTAAGTCATGCACCGACAAACTGTCAATCCCATCTAAAAAAAATGGTGCCAATCCATCCCATAACTGATCCCTCTGTAAAGGTGGAACAATGAACTGTACCACACTGTCATCTGTGTGAGAAGAATCAATCTGGAGACTCGAATCCACTGGTATCTCAAACTCATTAGAACTAGGTACTCCCAAATCCTGAACCGGTGTGTCAGCCTCAACAACATGTTCCTCAGCAATAACTACAGGAATGTACTCACCACCAACCACCTCAATATACAAATGAACTGGGTCTGGGGCTGGTGAAGACCGCAAATGCTCTAACTCTATGGTCATCTCCGCCAAATGAAATTGTGACTCCTCATAAGCTAGTTGCGTACTCTCAAGAATCTCAGAAGTCACCTTGAGCTTCTAAGTAATCTCACTCACCTTATCTTCCTTGACCAATAATGCATCATACGCTATGCTGCCCCACTCCATAAGATAATCTCTGTCGGCTACCAAATGCATATAACCCTGTCTTAGAATCTGGATAGCCTCCCATAAAGAGTGGATCTCTGTCAAGGACAAATAACTGCCTCCCTACTCAATGCTAGTAGGAGAACCCCATCCATAAACTGCTAACAATTGATGAGCATCATCGAAATGCTTGCAAGCGGTAGCAATGTCTCGCTCACTAACTCTCAGCTGACTAGACACATGGTGGCACTGGCTAGACTGTCTCCTACAATCCTCCTCTGATGCATGGTCCAAAAGAGTAGACTCAAAATCACTGATCTCTGGAGTACTACCATCCATACTCTATGAATCAACTCCAAAGCTCATATCAACATCCAGAGTATCAAAAGCTATAGCATTACTGACTAACTCTTTCGTACTGAGAGAAATGGTCGGTGAAACTAAGTCCTCAAAACTGTCCACTACATCCTCCTGAGTATCATCTACAATAATCAGATCCTAGGACTCTTCTACAATCTCTATCATAACTAAGAGATCATCAACCCTCAGTGCACTAACATCTGAACACACCTCTACACTCTGAGTGCAAGCATCAAACTCATCCTCATCTTCACTATCCTCTATCTCATAATAATCATAATAATCATGGGACATGTTGCGCTCTTGCCTAAGTGATCTGTAGTGCTCTCTCCTCAGCTTAACAAAGTGATCAAAAGACAACCTCCCCTAAGCTTGCAGAGTTAATAACTCCCACTCATCCTTCACTGTCATATACCGTGTGGATTTGTCTTTGGATGTAGGATATGAAAGAGATTCATTTAGCCTCTTCAAACTTAGTTTCAACTTCTTCATATCATAGTCCGACTATCTCTGAGTATATGGTGTCATCATGATTTACTAATTGATTCAACAAACTACCCAAACTACCCAACAAGATGGCAAGACATTGGCTCTGATGTGCCCAACAGGATGGCAGGAATTTGGCTCTGATACCACTTTGATGTCCCTTACTTAGGGGCTCTTTTTATCTCTACACAACTCTGATATATAGCAATAAAAACTTTGATACCATTGTGATATCCCCTTCAAACAGGGAATATAGAAACACAAACAGTTCTGAACAAAGATATGAATTTGCAGAATAAATTCAAATAAGTAATAAACCACAGTAAATCTCTTATCTGCCAATCAAAAATCTTATTATTCGTCTAGATGATTAAAATAGTTGTTCTCTGGCATGCATATACAGAATATGAAAATATAATCTTATAACCCTTGTCTTTTGCAAATCTGGGAGTGAATCCTAAATTCTAAAAGTCTCGGCCTGCTGTGTTGAACACACAATCGCCGGCGTCGGTTGATATACTACCGATGTCGGTCACTACAAGTCCTTATCTGCCGACATCGATCTTCAGTCAATCGATGTCGGTCAATGGGAGCTCTCTGTCTGCCGAGGTCGGTGCCTGAGTGGATCTGTACGGACCTGTACGGACTTAGTACAGCTGCCAACTTGTCTGTTCTCAACCCTTGATAGCTGAACAACCTGATCTCAAGATATACGATTCTAATATAGGATATCTATATCTGTATAACTTATTGGATCAAAACATAAAGAAATAAATACATGTAATCTCTGTAATAACTTTTGTGTGAAGTTATCTCTCAACCCTGTAAATTCTGTGATAACTTCTGGATGAAGCTATCTCTCAATTTGGCAATAGATCAGTTGATATTTCACAGCCTCTAAATTGCACACACTGAAGAGGGAACGTTCTCCAATGCAAATGGAATCCTAGAACCCTAGGCTCAGTCTTCACAAAAAAATTCTTCAAAATCAATAATCAATAATCAATGGCTAATCAATAATGGCCTCCATGAGAAACCCTTATACCCTCAAAAAGATATGCTTGCCCTAATTAGGGTTTCTTAAATTAGAATTAGGGTTTATAATTAAAAATAGGCTAAATAATTAATATTTGATTAAATCAATCAAATATTAATATCTCCCTCAATACATGTCGGATCCTCGAACCATTCGAAGCTAGTGAACTAGGGAGTGATTCTGCACATGACCATACCAAAATAAGGGCACTCTGCTGCATGTCAAATATCCCTAAATAATAGGAGCTCAGGCCCAATGTGTCTAAAATAACCTAAATGAAAACCAAATGTAGAAATTTTGTGAATCAAAGTCAAGCCAAGCTCCATCATGACCCTCTATCCATCCTATTAGCCTACGAAGGTCGCATAATAGGCTAATCATCAAATCTGTCAATGTCCACGAAAAAGGGGACATGACATAGAAGAGGTAAGTGCTAAAAATATTCATGTGTTAACCCTAAATTTTCATTATTTAATTAATAATTTATTTATTTTGAATAGCCCATCCTACTAGCCCTCCTATTCCTCAACCTAACCATCCTCATGACCTTTTACTTAACCCTAATATTCCTTAGCCTAACCCTCCTCCTTACCCTCCACCTAACCCTCCTCTAGTTCCACAAAATCCCACAAGCAGTCAAGGGAGACTAGATAACCACATTATGGAAAATAAAATTTAAATTTAAGAATTAATTAGGAGAATGAGGGATCTCACTTCCATCAACACTCACTTCACCTATCTATACAATTCACTGGAGTCATTATTATGTCAAATTGACAAATGGACTTCATATCAAGATAGTTGTAGGGATTATTATTCTAAAAAATTATCATCATGTATGTTCAAGAACAAATAAATATCCAAAGTCTCCATTTGTGCCTTGTTCATTTCAACCCAACCGCCAATGAACCTTTTCTAGTAACTACTAAATGTTTCCCATTTCATCATTGCCAACACAATTTAATCATAGCCAATTTATTGGATTGATAGTAGATGGTGTTTGGTTATCAACCATGTAAGAACCATGAGGTCCCATTATATTTTTTCAGGAAAACTATACTATGATTTTTCACTCAATGAGATTATGAACTATTTTGATTATAGTGAGTTTCAAGGTTGAAGGAAAGGCTTCACATAGGATTGAGCAGGTGCATGTCGTATACCTAATCAACTTGTAAGGATTTCTATCCAAAAGACAGTTCAAGCTAAGATCCCATCTGTAGTTTTGCATATAATTAGTGTGATCACTGATAGATGCATTCAACATATGAGTAGGCTTTCAGAGACTGATGTTAGAGATATGCAATCTAGTGTGCATACCCAACTCCACCCTTATAGTTCTGTACTATAACTTCTAATGATGAAATCATTGGAGATTCAGAGGGATTGGTTAATATACTTATGGGTGATGAGTTTTTGGCATGCACATTTGGTGTGCATATATCAACCACTACATAGATGAAGGTATGTTTTATATAAATGTCATTATAAATTTAAGATATATTTTCAAATTTAGTTTAGCTAAAAATTAATTTACATAGAGATTAAATAATATGTATTTATCTACTGGCCCATCCATTACTACATTTGTTTGTGTTAGGAAAACACATTTTAATTATATAGAGGTAAAATTTTGAGTTAATATTATGTTATATGTACATTTAATCTATTTATATTTTCCTTGTGATTTAATAAAGGAGAAAAAACATGGAATATATATCTTTGAGACTTTATATAAAAGTAAGTGAGACCTTTTTTACATTCAGTTGATGGCTTAAGTAGACACTCCTCCATCATTGTGAGTTGAGATAGACATAGGCATTATTACTATAATGTCATCCACACAGGTGCTCATAGAGGTATATATTAATTTATAGTTTTGAATTATAAAAATAGATATGTTTTAATAATTCTAGTACATACTTGGGGAAAATATAACTTATGTGAATGTATTGGGTATGTAGGGTTGTCCCATGACATATGATAGTCCTGGTCAGATGATTAGTAGGGAAACTTCTCATGTTTATTCCCTATTTTAGAGGCATGTTCATACAACTAAGCCTACCATTGACTCGTTTTAGCATCAAAAGCAGATTGAGTACGATCATAATCTGTCAATAAGTGCACGTTTAAATGATTTTTTATTCTAGTTTAAAATTAATTTCTTAATAAGTTTTTGAATGTATTTTATGTTAATTTTGTAACAAAACTTTTATTTGAACATGTTAACTTGTAAGTGAGCTATGAGAATAGGAACCATAGTCAGACTTTATAGCAATCCAAGGCATCCCAAGGATATCCATCTACCAGTAGGGCATCTCATGGAGAGTCTTTTTTGATGAAGGTAAAGAGAGGGAGACTATTTGATGATTATGATGTCTTACATGAAATATGCTTTTTTTGTATGCCTATATGGCAAGGTATGTATTTTTGGTATTCTATATTTCTCTCATGAATATTTAAATGCATGCTAGTGTAGGTAGTTAAATTTTTTGATAAATTTTGACATGAATATATCATATGTCAAAGGTAAGGAGAAACTTGTGGTTGATGCACTTAGCAGATGCATGTACCTTGATACCTTATTGGTGTTACAAGGAAATTTTGGAAGTGCTATTTTAGAATAATAGCTTGCTGATGTATTCTACCATGAAATAAGACCAGGTCTAGCTAACGAGCCTATAGAAAATAGATTTACTAAAATATCTATTGTAACATATGTCTTGATAAGGCATAAAGGCAAAATTTATGTCCCCAAGATGGGTGAATTGAGAAATTATATACTTAATAAAGTTCATATAGCACTTTACTATGCTCATTTAGGTGTTACAAAAATGATGTATGAGTTAAAAAAGCTCTATTTTGGACTAAGATGAAGTATGACATCATTGAATTTGTAGCAAAATGATTAAAATACCAATAGGTTAAGGCTAAGCATTACCATATAGGAGGGTTGTTGTACCCTCATGATATTCCAAAAGATAATTGGGATATAGTCTCACTTTATTTCATTATAGGATTGCCAAAATCATGTAGAAAACATGATACAATCCTAGTAGTGACTGATAAAACAACTAAAGTTGGCCACTTTATTGCTAGAAATCTAACAGATGATACATCTGTATTTGTAGAATGCTTTGTAAAATAAGTAGTAAGACTCCATGGTATACTTGAAGTGATCATATTAGATAGGGAAAAATTATTTACTTCAATGTTTTGGTGTACTTTAACTATAGCCTTTGGAACAAATCTAAATTTTAGCTCTTCATATCATCTGAAAGTAGATAAGCAAATAGAACAACTCAACCAAGTAGTTCAAGACATGTTGTGTGATGCAGGAGCATCTAGCAAGGACTAGTTGAATAAGCCTTCGATAGGCATTAGCCTAAGAAATTATATAGGTTTCCCTCCAAGTTATATTTTCAAATATTCATACTTGTCATGTGGAGGAGAAATAAGGCCTAAATATGTTTTGTATGGATTTATTAGTTGTCAAAGGATTTCAATAATCCTATTATTGTTGTAATCATCCAAGGATGGCGTGGAGTCAAGCATAGTTGAAGAATTCCCTTATTAGATGAGTAGTTGAGCCTTTATAGGATAATGCAAGATTCAAGGAGATAAGGTCAACACTATTTTAAGATTGAAGACCTTGATTTAAGCATAAAGGAAAAAAAGAAGAAGGGAGGAATAATTCAAGAGAAGGAGAGATAGAGAGGGAGGATCTCCTTTAGGGAGAGGAGGAGTCATGAAGGCCATTCGGCCTGTATTATGTAAATAAAAATATTATTGTTTATTAATAAAGGAAGCCAACTGAGGCTATTGGCTAGCATCAAGAATTTGTACAAGACTTTGAAGCCATCTTCAAGGTAATAGTATTTTTAAGAATCCATCTTATCATTCTTTTTATTCTCAGGTGGATACAATTCCAAATTATCTATACACTTAGCTTAGAAAGCCACTTAGATTTTATTTTGAGATGTGGATCAACCTCTAAAAGGAGATTGAAAAGGATCTTGATTTCCTTTTTGATGAAATGCATTGGACCGGCCATAAAAAAATTAACTGCAAGTTAGATTTGTAGAAGGGGGAGCTTTTAATTTGATAAAAAGCCATTAAAGGATCTCGATTTGGCAGGGAATTGGGTCAAAATGGCTCATCGTATGATATAGATCAATGGGGTTGGCTGTGGAAATAATGAATAAACTGTAATATCATTACGAGGGTACAAACAAAAATGGAGATAGATGCGAAGGCAAAGGATGGGCTTCGGTCCATTTGACATGGCCGTGTAGCCCATGGAATAACATCGGCTCAACCATGGAGAAGCTGGTGAGAGAAGTCGGCCAATGATATGGACCGCAAAAAAGAGACTGAGTCGAGATGAGGTAAAATCATGGAACAAAGATGAAACTTGTTTTAACCATGGTGACAGAAATTTGAGTCTTGCGTTGCTGAATCTTGAGAAAGCCGAGCCTGCAAAGTGAGTGATGGGCATAAAAAAATTGCCATGTAGTAGAAAAGAAAGTGCAGCATAGAAGAGAATCACGATGCTAACCACTCCGTCAATGTTACCAACTTTGACCTTGAGTCCTCTGATCCCAACGTCCTTCTTATATATCTAAGAAGAGAGAGAAAGGCTTTATGAATCCGTTGAAATCTTGATTGAAATGGAATTGGTTGAAACAACTGAGAAAAGTTCATCAAAAGAAAAGAACATAATCATGCAGAATCTAGCCAAATAGGTCTGAAGATCACATTTTATCTTTAAATCTATAAGTTTGTTTTCTCCAAGATTGAACGGGTTTTTAGCCTTATATCACACGAGTAAACTGTCAAAATTTTAGGAGAATCCAGATGATATTTTTTTTGGGAAAATATTTTGTCAATTTTGCAGTTTAGCCTGTTTGCAGTCTAATTGCAGCGCATCATTGTGCATGTATGTAATGGATAAACAAACAAAATGGGAAGATTATCTTCATCTGGTTGAATTTGTATATAATAATTCCTACCCTTCAACTATTAAGATGGCTCCATTTGAAGCCTTATATGGACGTAAGTGCAAAACACCTATTGGATTAGATAGCTTAGAAAATAGGGTTGTTAATTGGCTTGATTTGCTACTAAAATATGATAGGTAGATGGAAATAATAAGGCATAATTTAAAAATAGAATTAGATAGGAAGAAAAGCTATGCATTCCTTAAGAGAACTTTATGAGAATTCAACATAGGGGACAAAGTTTTTCTCCACATTAGACCACATAAAAGTCCTATTAAATTTGGAAAGGCTTCCCAGTTAGCACCATATTTTGTTAGGCCTTTTGATATAATAGAAAATATTGGCCCTATTGCTTACCGTTTGGCACTTCCTCATTCTCATTTGAGGACTCATGATATTTTTATGTTTCATTATCGAGAAAGTATATACCTGATCCATCTCATGTTTTGGATTAGACTCATTTATAGGTCATGAAAGAGAAAAAGATCTAGTTAGAACTAGTGAGAATCCTAAACCATCATAGCATTAAGCTATGTAACAGGGACATACAACAAATTTTGGTGCAATGGGATTCTATTAGTGAAATAAGTGACACTTGGGAAGACACTCTTGTTTTTAGGCAACACTATGCATGGATTTTATATTAATTTGCTAGGATGGCTCCCTTCCAAGGGGGAGGATGTTACAATCTTGTATTTTCATCATATATTTTTGTTGTTATTGCATTGACATTATGATGCTAGACTGGTATAGCTATTATTTAAATGGATTATTGTGGTACTTGTTGCAAAAGTGTTGGCTACGTACCTATTCTATGATTAATTATGTTATGGAATTATTATTTCTACTGATGATGATTTTATAATCTATACTAATTATTGATTTATGACATAATGCAATTTATGCCATTTTGGTGATTACATGTTTTTCTATGAGCTAGGTAAGTGATGGAGGATGTAATCCCAAAATAATGAATTCTAACCATGTTGGTATGACCAATAGGTATACTAATTATTTGATTATCCTTCAGATAATTTGATTTGGTTGTTATATTTCATTATATATTTTTATTTTTGATACTTATGTTCATGATTGTTGTTATATTGTATTGGTTCTATTATAAGTTGTTATTTATGGTTATGGTTCATTATATTTAAGTTTTATTTTTTGTTAGCCACAACCTTTCCCATACACAGATCTTCATTCCTTATTCTTTCAATCTTTTTGAATCACTCATTTTATCTATTAGACCCTATTGACCTATTCAATTTGTACCTAAACCACCTAGACCTAAACCTCTAGGGAACCCTTGTCACCCCCATGATATCCTAACCCATTCAACCTAGCACCTATATTTTAAGGTGATGGCATAATTTTTAACTAACTAAGAAGTTGTGGCTTGGTTTAAACTTTGTTTTAATATTAATATAACCAAATCAACTTAGGTCGATGGTTTACATGAGAAATGCATTAAGCCTCATTTAATAAGGTAGGTGGCAAAGGTTGCAAGGATATTCAATTTAGTTTTGTTAATGGTAATCCACTCTTTCAATGGCAAAGGTGTGATTAATTATCGAGTCTTCTAGACTCACCATTAATGTCAAGGTTGGTAGGATTGCCTTAGAATTTGATGGGTGTCTCTCTCCTCCTAAAATTTAATGTGAATTGATTCAGGGTATGGGTAAATGAAAGAAAAGAATGGAAAAGGAGGACAGTAGACAAAATGTTAGGAAGATGGAGAATATGGGATGCAAATAATAAAATGGATCACTTAGTTTTAATGACGAGCTAGTTAGTTTAGGAAACACACAACAACATTCGGTGAGTATTAGAATTTTTCATCCCTTCCAGAATATCCTACATGTTTGTAAGTCCTTTTTTTTAGTTTTCTAGTTGTTTCTTACTCTGGTGTTATTATAATGGTAAATATTTAGAGGTTGTGCATGTAATCATAAGCCTTTAGACATCTGGGTGCATATGTAGACCCATTACAACTATATATTGATATGGTTATTACATTTAAACTTTAAATAATGTATACTTCATACATATGTATTGCCTAGTTTGAGTATTATCCTCATGTCATCATTATATTATTTTTGGACTAGGTTATCATGCTTATATTTCATGTTTCATCTATCAAATGACTGTATTTTTCTTATAACATTGGAATGAAGCATGTCATACCCTATGCTTTTTTATTATTTCCACTGTGTGTTCATTTATTTTAAAGATTGTGTTTTACAAAAGAATAATTATATATGGTTCTTGAATATACCTATATGAATGTTTGAGTTTTATATGAACCAAGGTGTTCTCTTGTGGATAAGATGAAACCCATTTTCAAGTGATAGTGTAGGATTTGAGGAATCAACTATGTATTCTTTCTTGACTATGTTTCTTTGGAACTACCTATGCCCTTTTAAATATATAGATGAGGTTCATACTTTTTCCCTAAGTTCATTGGTTGATTTTTCTCATTTTAGTGTTCTATGTCTTAAAGGCCTTTGGTTATGTTTCTAAAATATCATGTTTTGTTACATTCTAATATCCTTGTTATTGGATTATGAATATGTTGTTTATTAGGGCATTAGTATCTGGGTTATGAATATGTTGTTATTGGGTTTTGTTAAATGTTTTCTTAAGTGTCTCATCTGGTGTTGCATATTTGTGTGGGTTCTTGATCATTTTGTTTATTTTGGTGTTGTGCCACCTTGATAAATATTGAAATCTACCATTTATATAATTATTATTATAGGTTGTAAGCTATGACTTGGTATTTGTTTAAATTCCTGGGGTTTATGGATTTTGGAGGTTTCAAACCTTACCTCTTTTCTTTTGAATCATTTGAAAAAATTATTAAGTGACTATGTCATGGGTTTTTCATTATCAAACTATTTAGGGTTTATTTTTGTATATATGTATATATATACATATGTATATGTAACTACACACACACATACGCATAAATATATAGGTTTATATAACCTATATAATATATGTGACTATGTTTCCTTTGGGGATTCTAGATTCTCTAATTATAAACTGTGTATGGTTGATGTTTCAAACATGGTCTCTTTTATGTTGTTTGATAATTTCAAATCGAGATTTAGAATTATATTAATGGTATCTACATCAATGGTTTTTTGTTATCGAACTGGTTACCATTTTGTTAATTTAATGTGTGTGTGTGTGTTTACAAAATATATATATATATATATATATATATATATATATATATATATATATATATATATAAAACTATGAATTTAGGAGAATGTGTTTTATTTTGTGATTGGATTGTTTAACTGAGCTATATGCAGATCATTGTAATCTCCAATTTTGACTTGATATTTGGATCTTGACTTTCAATGGACTCTTGATTATGCCATCATTGGCTTGGTTTGATGATTTTGTTATTAATAATGACCTTATAATTTTATTAATTATGTCTAGATTAAAGTTTTAAAATTTTATATATGTTTAGGAGGGTGCCTGTAGGTTATGATAGTAATATGATTTTATTAAATTTGACTTAGTATTTTTAAGGTTGTTGGGTCACATTTATACATGTTACATCGATTGGAATGATTAATTATTCTACTATGATTTCATTAATATAATTAATTAATTAAATCTAGTTTACTTGTTTTCATTACTAGTTGGAATACATGTATTTCCATTCCTAGACTAGATTTGAATAGTTAAAAGTGTATATTGTGGGTTTAAAAGATTAAAGATTGATAGAAAAATTTGATGGGGTTAAAAATAGGATAAAATTAGAAGATATATATGATCCAAAACTTATAAGTTTTGATTGATATATATTTTAAAATAATATGAAAATAACACAGTAACAATGAATTCTTTGAGAAGAGATGTTATTTTACTCAAGATTGCAATACAAACATATGCTTATCTCTAGGAAGAGATGTCTATCTTCCATTTTAGGTTACATCTTTATTTATACACATTTAAAAATTATGAGGATGCATAAGTTTACCAATCTTGAGGGATAATAAGTGGTTTAACTTCCACAATGTAAAACAATCCAAAATTCAAGGATTTATTATTTTTAAAAATTTACTATTTTTAGACTGCACTACTAAAATTGAAATTTGGGGCACTTAAATTAGGGGGTTCAAAAACCATAGATAAAATATTGATGCCATCTCACTACATTCTCCTGATTCTTATATTTCCAACAGTTCAAATGGGGAGTCAATCGGAGGTACAGTACAAAAGTTATGGGTCCTAGAAGTTTTATCATCAATTAGGGTAGAACCATCACCTGAATTGTCACCTAAATTGTTGTCTATATCATTCCTCCCTCCTTGAGAATATATGTTCCCCATTTCATCAATATTACTCATTAGGTGTGTCAGTTGTGTCTTCATTTGATTCTCTGTGAGCGACTCACCTTGGTGGCTAAGCTGGCCCCTTTTGACCACCTGATAAAGCATAATAGAATATCCTCTTGTTGTCTTCATCCAGGTGTTCATAATATAATCCTCCTCCACTGGAGCAAAACTTTGAAAATCAATCTCATCAATGTCTAGTTGTTCTACTACGGTTTAAGTGTGCAACAAAGGTGGATTATATGGTTTGAGAAGCTCCACGTTGAATATTGGATACAAACCAAGGTAGGCTGGTAGGTTCAACTCAAAATCATTTTCTCTAAATTTTCTAGTGATGGTGTAGGGATCATATCGTAGAGGCCAAATTTTTCTATGTGCGACTATAAGTCATTCCTTGTGAAGCTGTAACTAAACGTTATCACCCATAACAAAATGGTGTGAAATCCTATGTTTGTCATGGCATTGCTTATACTTTTGATTCATCTTCTCCAAGATCTCATAAACTTGTTGCTAGATGTGTTGCATTTTTTAAATGAAATTTGTTACTTTTGCTACCTTAGATCTCCCATGAGGTGTGTATTCCATGGTGGAGAATAGAATGACTATATCAATTGGTGCCATGGGATGGAATCCGAAGCATACTTGGAATGGACTATGCTTGGTAGAGATATGTAAGGCCTAATTATATCCATGTTGTATGAAAAAAGCACCTCATCCCATGTGCATGGATGTTTGGAGTGATACATACAAATCATGTGAATAATCACGCAGTTCACCACTTATATCTGACCATTAGTCTATGGATCAAACTTTATGGAATTCATCAGCTCTGTATCCCTCATCTTCAATACAGTGGACTAGAAGATGCTCAATAACCTGTTATCTCGATATGTGACAATGGACTTAGGGAGACCCAAATGGAGCCATACATGACTAAAATATAGTTGAGCAATTTATTCAGCAGATATATTTTTCTTATGATCAATCATGATAGCCATTTTTGAAAAATGATCAACTACAACAAAAATACAGTCCTTGCCATGTTTTGAAGTGGGAAAAACTAAGAGAAAATCCATTGAGACAGATTCCCAAGGCCTAATTGTTTATGGCAATGGCATTTACAATCCTTGATTCTTATTTATTGGCTTGGCTATCACACATGGGGTCTAAGATTTTAGGTACCTTTCCACATCCTTTCACATATGGGGCTAATAAAAGTGTTTTTAAATAACTTCCAATGTCTTTTCTAGACCAAAGTGTATAGCTATCTGACTAAAATGTGATTCCCATATCATCTTCTACTTCTCTATAGTTAGAACACAGATGTGCCCCATATAATAGAGGATATTATCTTGCAAATAGAAATTAGAAATATGTTTACCTTTTTGAAGCACCTAATATGTATCAATAAAGGTAGGATCTTATTCATATAGAGCACCCCAAGAGGTAGTCTCATGTTTGCATAGGTCAAGAACTGTTGTGAGTGTAGTAATTGGTGGGTGGCTCAAACAATATATGGTCGTATTTAAGCTCCCCTTTTTGTGTTTGATTATTAAATGGAATTGTTGTATATATGTGGCTCATGTTTAGTGCCTCTCATTTTAAAGTTTTCTCTGCATCTGGATGAAATCCAATGGTCTATGGTCAGTGTGGATGAGAATTTATTTCCCCAAGATGTAGTATTTCCATTATTTGTAATATTACATAATGGCATAGAGCTCCTTATCATATATCAGGTATTTCTTGACTATATCAATGATATTTTCACTATGATATGCAATAGGATGTCCATGTTGCATGATGATAGCTCCCATGGCAATTTAAATGCATCTCTCATCAACTCAAAATGTTGATGCAAAGTTGGCAAGGCATGAACAGGGGCTAAGCAAAGTCTATCCTTTAAATTATCAAATGCCCTTTTTTGTATTTAACCCCACTAAAATGTATCTTTAGCTCTTCCTTTAGTCACTTGCGTTAGTGGCCAAGAAACATGTGAGAATCCAAGAACAAACCTGTGATAGAAATTTGTAAGACCCAAGAAGCTATGAAGTTATATGAGGGTCCTTAGTATAGGCCATTCTTGAATAACTTAAATCTTTTCTAGATCAGCATTGACCCCTTCTTCATTCACAATGTACCCTAGGTACTAAATTATTTTCATCCTGAATGTGCATTTATCGAGATTTACATATAACTTGTGCTCCCAAAGAGTTTGAAGCACCTTAAAAACATGTTCCAGATGTTCCTCCCATGTTATATTATAGATGAGTATGTCATCTAGGTAGACATCCATGAATGAGTTGGTGAAGGGTCACAGGATGCCATCCATCATCCTCATGAAGGTTGCAAGTGTGTTAGTTAAGCTAAAAGGCACAACCAACCATTTAAATAGCCCCTCCTTAGATTTGAATGTAGTCTTCCAAACATCAGTGGGATCGATGGGAATTTGGTGAAGAACTTCACACCATGGAGTTGGTCCAGTAGGTCATCAATCCTAGGGAGAGGGTAGCGATTCTTCACACTGATTTTATTTAGGGCTTGATAGTCAATGAAAAGCCTCCATGTTCCATCTTTATTTAGTGCCAAGTCAATCATACTACCATAGGGTGAAGATCTTAGCCTGATGTGACCCTTTTGGATCAATTCCAAAATCTATCTTTTTATCTCACCATTCTCCAAAACTGGTGTATGATACATATGACTATTAGGCAAAGGTGATCCTAGGATCAAATAGATAGAATGTTTTACCTAGTAGTGAAGTGGAACTCCTATGGGTAACTTGAATAAGTCATCATATTCTCCCATTATTTTTCCCATCTAATTTTGTTGTTGTATTGATTGTGTAGTTAGGACTACAACATTGACCTTCTTGTATTTCTATGGTTTGACCACCATGAGAACGAATTTCTTGGTCTTCTCCATCAATATCTTAAATTTTTTTGGCACTAATTAGGGAGATAAATTTGGGAGGTGGTACCTCTTGTACCCTATAACACCATGTTCCAAGAATGAGGGTGGTTCTTCAGGTTCATGATTCATAGATGCCATGTCGATCATATATGAATGGTTGACCAAGGAGTACTTTACAAAAATATAGATTAACCACATCACACAATACTTCATCTTAGAAAGGTTTTATTACATATGAAATAAGACACTGATGGGTGACATGAAGGTCTCTCCCTGGACTCAACCATCGAATATTGTATGGATTTGGGTGAGACTTCATTGATAAATTTATACTTTTCACAACATTAGCAGAGATTAAATTATTTTGACTCCCACTATCAAGAATGGAATGCAAAGGCTCACCTTTTACCCATAATTTAGAGTGAAAAAACCTTTCCTTTTCATCTAGCCTTTATTCATAGGTCTGTGATGAAGCAATGATGGTATCAGGCTCAGCGTTTATAATCTCTTCTTCATCCTCTTTGACTGTAGGTTGTGTATGAGACAGAGAAGTAGATGTTGAGTATTGTGACTTAGAAAGTAGTGAATTGATGGCTTGACATTCTTCTTTGAAGTGAGTTCCTATTTTATGGTAATCACACTATTTTTTAGTCTTCCCCTTCTGGGATTTCTTATCTTGAAACTTTTTTTCTTCCAGTTTTGGCCTCATGTTTGACCTTCCTTATCACTTTTCCATTTCAAAGGCTGAATCTTTGTAATCTTTCTTCCATGCTTCTGCTCAATCTTCACTATGAACTATTATTCCTCATTGAGGGTTTCCAAATTGAAGATTTTTATTTCCCCTTATATGTACGATTGTAGTCTACCATGATATTTGAGAGTCTTATGTTTATCACTTTCTTGGATGCCCAGTCTTGCAGATAGAGAATGAAAAATGTTAGTGTAATCTTGAAAAGATTGGTCCTTACCTTGGTGAAGTTATTGCCACTATATGTACAGATCATCATATTCTCCAATGAGATAGTATTCTTCCTTTACCACTTCCACAAAATCATCCCAAGTAGGTTCCACCTCAAGGCCAATGTCATCTATACTAAACCTTTTTTTGTATACTTCCCACTAATTTATCATGGGCAATGATGCTTTCAAAAGAGCAAAAGTGATCTTTTTTGCATCGGTGAATTGATCTACAAAAAGTAAGAAGACAATTGATCTAACCAATTTTCTACAGCATCAACATTGATTTTGCCTTCAAATGTAGGGATATCAAAATTCACTTGAACATTTAAGTGTGTTGGGGAATTGAAAGGATGTTCATGGATGAGGAGCTAGGAAGTGCAGATGAGGAGCTAAAATTTCCCATCGAGATTTATTAGAGAATTTAGGTGAATTGTTGCAGCATCTACACTTATTATCATTGGAGGGATTCATTCCCTATTTCTTTGAAGGGATAAAATGTCTCATTGTCGTATAGAATTTGAAGTCATTTGGATTGAATAGGTGGATAGTTTGGAAGCTCTATTGTTTTCCACCCAAGCTTCTTGTAGCCTCACCTTGTCTTCAGGATCATACACTCTCAAGACAAACCACTCTAATATCACTGATCCAAAACATAGAATTTTTGATTGATAAATATTTCAAAAAAATATGAAAATAACATAGTAACAATGAAACCTCTGAGAAGAGATGTTTTATTACTCAAGATTGCAATATAAACATATGCGTATCTCTGGGAAGAGATGTTTGTCATCCATTTTGGGTTACATATTTATTTATAAAAATTTTGAAGGTAGGAGGAGGATGTGGAAGGTCATAAATATCAAGGGAGATTAAGTGGTTTGACTTATATGATTTAAAACAATCTTGAATTCAAGGAATTACTATTTTTAGAAACTTATTATTTTTAGACTGCACTACTAAAATTAAAATTTGGGGAACTTCTATTGGGTTTTCGATGGTAAAATCCCACCCAACAGATCTTAGTGTTATCTCACCACATTCTCCTCAGTATTAGCTTTCTAATAGTTCAAATTTGGATTCAGTCGGAGCTATAGTTCAAAAGTTATGGCTCCCAAAAGTTCCATCATCAATTGGGGTAGAAGCGTCACCCGAATTGTCACCTGAACTATTGCCCAGATCAATATAATGGATTAGTATATATTTACATTAGATCTATAGTTGTATAATTCAGAATAAATAGGTTTGATGGAATTAAGATATAAGTTAATAATTTCTTTAATTTTTGGCATTTCATGGAATACATATACATAAATCCTTTAATTTAGTTGTTTAAATTCAGAATGAAAAAGATAAAAGTGGCATATCAATCTTCTTTAGTTCAATTAGTAATTGGATAACTGGTTACTCTCCTTCATAAATAAATAGTTTCATTTAAAACATCTAACATTTTCATCAAATCATAAACTTGGCAGTTGGACTATGAGAAACATAAAAGAAATGCTTCCTCTATCATCCACTACATGTCTATTGGTTTTGTGCAAGGTATGTTTTGAATTTTAAAATATATTTTTTCAAAATTATGTTGGATTATATAATCTAAAGGTAATTAGTAAACATTTATATTAATTATCAAAACAACTAATGTTTAATTAATTATTATAATTCAATAAAGGATCATGTACAATACTTTTATTACTTTACATACTTGGTTAGATGAATACATTTTATGAAAACTTTAATATAGTAAAAAACGATAAATAGTTATCATATCATTTTAATCCATGTAAAAGTTTAACTTATGTTGTTTCTTTAACTCCTTCCCCATGTGTCAAACTTTCTTGGTTTGTTACCTCGGTCGTCAATAGAAAAATTTATAAGATTTCCTTAACTAGAACCTTTTATTTGGGTTCCACTCATCTTGAACTCGAATGAACTTAGTTGCTTTAATTTTTCCATTGTATGCTTGCTAGTTTTGGGTTGCCTAGTGGAATTACAATGAATTCATAACATACTTATATCTTTAAAGCATTAACTTATGAATTAAAAATAGAGTTCTTTTTTGAATAGATAGCTTATTGAACTCAATATTTATTTTGGCACAAGATATTTATTTTATATAGAAAACTTAGATTTATTTGCTCGTATGCCTTAAAATATTTTATAGCATTGGCTATACCAATTTAAATGTCTACATATATTATGGAATGGAAATTTTAATGTTATAACTATGTTTTAAACTATTATGAATAACCATGTTGATATAAAAGGATGTACAAATAGTGCAATGACCTTAAAGGCTAAATGGTGTTATAACCCAATCGATAACATTAAGGAAACTCTTACTTAATATGTTTCTCTTATGCTTTAACATATTAGTTATATACATAGAAATTTTGCAAGTGTTGAATTAATTATGGTTGTTGATTTTTTAGTGCTTGTCTAAATTATATAGCATGTATCTTAATTTTAACACATGAATAAACTAGATAATAACTTAAGAAAATTAAGGCTATCC
This sequence comes from Torreya grandis, assembly GCA_037957365.1. Classification (NCBI taxonomy): domain Eukaryota; kingdom Viridiplantae; phylum Streptophyta; class Pinopsida; order Cupressales; family Taxaceae; genus Torreya; species Torreya grandis. The sequence continues at coordinate 832,695 of JARHVA010004758.1, forward strand.
TTATCAATTAAACCAATATTGTAACTTAATCATCATCAAATGGGACTAAAACCCATTGAGGAGAGTGAGGTATTTACTTAGGGTTAAGGACCTAGAAATGGTTCTATGAGGAAGTGTGATTTCCATACTCGGGACATATCAGTGTATGCATACATTAAGATGCCTCAAATTACATAATTCTTTTAAACATTAACCAAATTATCCATAATACCTTTTTTATGTGTTTACCTCTATCATATTACCTCAATTATCCTCCTTCGGTTCGAGTTACGTATGTGTATTTTACATTGAATGTTTCATTGCATTAGCAAGTCTTGTAAGTGGGCCTAACATGTGTCGAAAGTGTACTCTGATATACGATTCCATATTTTTATTTAGGTTGTTACACTGATAACCCATGTTGGAAAGGGAAAGGGTTTAAACATGATGGTGACACAAATTACATCCACCAAGTCGCTTATCATTTAAAAAATACCCTTACCCAAAACATATGATACTGCTTTGACAAGGTTGAAGTTGATCACATCTCCAAGCTCTGTTACATGATTGCCTTTGAGTATTATATGAAGTAGTGTCACTTATAATATATTGATGTTCACATAGTTACTCACCCTAAGCAATCGATCCAGGAGGATCATCCCCACATGAATCCCTTCTGTGAAGGTACAAATTGTGTAATATTAGATGTTTACCTTGTTAACCCATTTGACATATAGGTTTTCCATCCATTCCATCAAGACATCATATATTTTTTAGGTTTTGGTCAATAAATCAAAATTGGCTATGTTATAAAAGACTGTTTATTATGTGAGGTTATAATAGGCCTTGAATGTATTCCCTTAAATATATGTGATCATGTACTAGGAGGATGCATAATACACAACATTGTGAGCACCATCTTGTACTAACTTGGAAATGAGTAAAATTTTGATGAAGATATCTACATATGGGAATAATTATGATTTGGTTAAAGCTCTATGTTACTTGTACTTCTTGTATTCCTTGAGGGCATCTAGGAACTCGACCCCATCCTCATTCTTGATAGAGACCCACTTAGGTACTATTTTAATCAATTTGAATATCTTATTGTAATGCTTGAAGTGGGCCAATCTATCCAAGAAGAAGGTATCACTATATTTGGGTTCATCATTGAGGTTAGAGGATGAAGCATCAAATGTGGAAATGGGATATATCCCTTTTATAGATAATTCTAAGCAAGGAGGGCATGGGGACATAGGAATGAGTTGAAAGTGAGGAGGCAAATTTTTTGGAGGATGGGAGTAATAATAGTAAAAGAGTTTTCTATGAAGAACTTATAGGTATCCTCAAAGATCTCATTAATTGATGGTACTTGGTATCTCATTGAATGTGAATTCAAATTTGCTTTGGTGTCTCAATCCTCTCATTTATTTCATAATTTGGAATTAACTCAAAGATTTTGAATACATGTTACATGATAGATTTTAAGACAAAGAAGTGATGTTTTAAATTATATAATTAGGGCCCAATTTCCTATTTAATTAATGTGAGGAATGACTATATTTGCCCTATGTCATCTTGGATAGTTTTTATCTTATTCCACATGTTCATCAATAATTGGATTCACCTATAACAAACACTACCTAGGCATGGCCTATTATTGTTACCTTTACACATTCTAACAAGAATGTTAGATGGAGGAGTGAAGTTACATGTGGCATCATTATATTATATTTTAAATCTAACTATACCTACTTATGATCACCTCATGGCTTCTTAGACCCTTTTTTACCAATTTTTACAAAAGTGCCATATGTCATGGTCTTGTAGGATAGGATCTCCTAGGTTATAATATCTCTATTAGGTTTGAGAGACTAACATGTCTAAAAATTGATCCATGTTGTGTTATTTCGTTTGGTTAGGATCTACAAGGCACACTCATATCTAATAGGTCTGAGCCCATGTGGCCTATGATCAAGCCACATGTTGACATCACATCAATATAGATCATTCATAGGGACATACATAATTAAAAAGTCCAATATGCCAATGCCTTTAAGGCTCCATATTCCAAGAACCCTGAGATTGTTCTACATGGTGCAACCACATTAACTCATGGGCCCATAACATATAAAATGAAGTTATAAATCTAAAGGCCTAAGTAAGTGATAAATGGATAAGTTTAAAAATATATGAAGTGCATAATTAAAATGTACGTAAGGAAAGACTGATGGCAAAGGAAATAATCTGGCAAGTGAGAAAAAAACAACTATTTCAAGAAGGGTGACTAGACATGCAAAGTTAATGAGAAGATTCCATATGTCAAATATGAACCTACCAAATTGAATCACCCATGTTAATTAAATTTAAAATCAAATCAAAATCTATAAGCTTCATTGAAGTCACATGAATTAAACATTAAGGCATAGACTTTGTGAGATATATGCAAAATCTAGTAAAAAATAAATCACTTCGCCATTAGTCTACAAGTGAATATTGCATTTTGGAGCTTCTCTAAAACCAAAAGCTCTAGTTTTATAGGGAATCTATGAAGATAATTTTTATAATCTATTAAATGATTTTATAACTTGAGGTTGATAAAATGGATTCCTCTTCAAATCAATCATGCATTTAGGTTCCTTTTTCCTACTCTTGTGTGGGAATTACTAAATATATGGATACAATGTTTGACAAAGGTTCTCTTGAGTTCAAATTCCTACACTACTCATCATTCTAGAATGTAGTTGACTATGTTCCTCCTTATTATTCATAGGCCTAGTTATCCCTACATGATAAGCAATACATCTATGACTTGTTGCTCATCAAAACCATGGGAATTCATCAAGCAATGATAAAACTAGAGGTAATAGTTTGCATTGGCATGTTTAGGGATTTATTTATTAATGGTATTTATTTTGGGGATTATCTCCAACTTAGGAAAGAAAATAATGTAGTTTTTTATGTTTTTGGAAGGGCATTTAATAGGTCCCTAAAACTCCTAGGACTTAAGGTAGTATATAACCAAGTCTTGACGAATTAATGATTCAAACATAACACTATGGAAAGTAAATTAAAATAATTTATCTTGAAAGTTGAAAAAATAAATCCTAAAGGGGCCATTTGTTCCAATGGAATTATCAATTTTAGGCCTTGGATTAGGATAGTCATGGCCATGGTAAATAAATTGTATGGTTTTCCTAGTATCATATATGTACAGGTGGAATGGGTCCCTTTGTTGGGCATTTTATTGACCCCTGACAATATTTTTGAATCGTATGAGGTTATTATTCTTAGGTTAAAGGCACAAATGTATAACTATGAACAAAGACCTACCAATGGAAACTTTTACATGATGTATTATTTACTAGATGTAGCATTCACCATAGACCATAAGGTAAATGGAAAATTATCACAACCATCAATCGAATATGTTGATAACAAAATCTATGACAATTATTGATCTATGTTCATACAAAACTTTAATAGTGAAAAAAAAAGGATTTGTGAAGAGTCATATATCAAATGTATCAGGCAATTCATGTCACTCAGATGCCACAACTATTTAAGAACTTGAGGAGAACCATTGAGAAATGGTAGGATTACTAGTATTACCCCCAACATGACAATTATCTAGATTGAATGGATAAGGGAAACTCCTTTATTCTTGCCTTGCCATGTCCCTGATAAATTTATAGATAAGTAAATAACTTACCAAATATATAATAACATACATGAAGAGCTAGGGTTCAATCATTTAGTCTATTACTTACCCGTAGCTGAACTAAATGTTTCATCAGGCCCAAGGAAGCCCCTCTCCTATGATAGATCATGTGGATCTAAAAAAGGGGCAGTCTAGCATCAAAATGGAGAAAAACCTCTAGATCAAAAAGTAGATTCTTTAATCATTCCCTAGTCCATGACCAGCTTCTACTCATCTAATTACCACTGCCACATAATTGGTCACAACCACTGTATTAGAGAGAACTCCATCTCTACAGGATAAATAGAAGAACACATTATTAATGAAACCTCTACTACCCCTCATAACAATTACACTATTAAGTCTTTCAAATTTTTTGTAATATTCATTCCCATCTCTTCCATCCACTCCTCCATCACCTCAACCAAGACCATCTCCATCCACTCCACCTTCCACTATCATTGTCCTACCTTTCATTAGATTTATACCACCACATTAGTATTTCCTACTAATATGGTCCCTTCAATTATTTCATCATCCTACTCACTTCCTATATATCTCATAGCCACTTATTGGAGGAGATCCAAAATTCTTCTAGTCTCCTATACAACTCAAAAACTAGAGTAAAGACAATATGTTGTTCTAACTAACATATAAGAATCCCATAATAAAGAGGAAGCAAAGGAAGAAGAAATTGGATATGTGATATCCCTTGTGGAATATGCCATATATGAGGAGGAAGAGAATGTATAAATTATGTTGGAAGTAGAATAAAAGGTGAGTGAAGAAGAGCCCTGAGTTGAAGAGGATGAAGAGGCTAAGTTGGAAAAGTCCTCATCATAGATCAAAGTGAAAATATAAGTGAGGTAGTATCATCTTTGGTGTATTTTATCTCTATTGTATATACCTCAATTACGGATTTTCCACAATCTAGTCCTAGTTTTTCATTATTTGGTATAGTTCACTCTTTTATTCTTTCAACTTATACACAAATAAAGAATCCTAAGAAGCCAGTCCATTTTGTAGATTTGGTTAGTTTTTTAATATTCAATCTTAGAATGTGACTAGCCCCTAAGAAACCCTCAGCCCAAATACAACTACCAATGCCAAAATCTTCATCAATACATCTAGCCACTTCACTTGTTGAGAATATTCCTGGCTTAACTAAATTTATTATTGAGGTAGATCCATAGAGGGAGCCTTTACCATGGTAGATGATTATTTACCCCCCATTTTAGTTATTGATTCAAATAATTGCTTCATTAACACCTTCAGCATTGACTCCTCAATCAATAACTCCTCATATGACACCTCCATCCTCTACCTCTAAATCCTAACAACATAAATAGAATAAGAGAAACTTATTATTATTGAATGGTTTGGAGAAATACAAGGAATGAAGGATAAGAGAAATAATTTGGTTGTCACCAAATTTCCCATAGTCCCCACCAAATTTAATAGGAAGAGTGGTGCAATACAAAGGGTTAAGAAGAGGAAGGTGATAAATATTGATACAAGTTTTCATTTGAACAAAGATAAAAATATATTTCCCTTAGCTAATAAATATAAAAAGAATCTCGGTGATCATAATGAATGTACAAAGGATTTTTATAGTTTTGTGTATTCTACTAGGGAGGCAATGAATAAAAAGTACAAAAGTAATAAGGAATCACAAAAGAGGCTATTACAAAGGCAAATTATACATGCTCTTTGTGAAATTGTTACTAGTGTATACAATGCAACCACTAAGCTATATGAAACTGTGAATATCATTTAGGCTTTTAGAGGTAAAATCTAATTATAAATAAATAAAGTGCTCAAGTTGTGGCACCAATTAGAGGAATATGAGAAGAGACTCACTTTTTTGATTCAATGTTCTAGGATCAATGCATTTAACCATATCAACTTGATGTCTAGTCAAGATGTAACATAGGCCTTAAACTATGTAATTATGAAAAGTGATGTTGATCTTGCATGGCATAATCAAATGAAGGATTTGTTAGTAAATATAGTGAACTAAGAAAAACAAGCCTTAGCAAATTTAAATTACATGAGGATCCCTGATGTGATCACCTCTATGGATGAGTTAGTCAACACACGAAATTTTAAGATCCTTTTTAATGCAACAAAAATAATATTTCCAGAAGAGGTTGAGGGAATGGTATATAGGACTAACAATGATATTTTGTAACTAATCAACTTTATTAAGAACTAGGTGACAAAGGTTGAATCCTTTGCATCAGAGTGTAAGTGTTTCTGCATAATCATAGTGTCCCCAATTTCTTGGATATGCATTCATGCATACTCTAGGTGGGCCAGTCTTGATCTCTCAAGGAGCTATAACGACCACTTCCATTTCAATAGTTTTCACTCCACTGACTTTGGCATCTACTTTGTTTATGTTATAAATTTATTCTTTTGTCATTGTTACATTAGCAATTTCTAAATATATGTATCTATTTGCATGCCTAATTGAGATGACACTATTAATTCATAATTTATTTAACATGCATATATTGCATTTTAGACAAAGAATTATAGTTTCAACAATCATTATTGTACATGCATACTTTGCATGAGATTAACATACTATGTTATCTTTTAACATGTATTTTTACACTTCACCTAAGATATAATGCCTTTTCCATCCAAAACATATTTATACTTGTATCCTCCAAGTCCCAAAGGGAGGAGAATATTGGCTACTAAAATTAATAGGAAATTCTAAAGAAAGTTTTGCAATTGATATAGATGTCCAAATCTTGATTCTTCTCCAAACTTGTGGATTGCATAAGAAGATATATTATTTTAGTTTTTTAGTCTTTTGGTTGTGCATTAGTTATCTCTTTAATATAAAATTATTCACATTAATTTATTTTTCTATCTAAATGTTTATTACATATGAATCATAATCCCCCCTTGTACATGTGTTATTACAGTCTAACAAACGTGACAACCTTTGATTTTATGTGTTTAAGTTTGTTGTATTCTAGTTATTTTTCAATGTTAACTATGTTTTATTATTATTTGGTAAAATATTATATAATGGAATTTGTTTTTTATTCCTTATCCAACCTCTAGTTCAAGTATTGGTCTATAAAATTTTCATTTGATGTGGTCAACACGCCTCCTTTTCTACCCTACATTTCCCTCTTTTTTGAATTTATTTTTGGTCCTACTCACCTTAGGTTAGATCCATCATCATTCCACACATCTTAAATATACATATATTCATCCATAACTAACCCATCTATGGTAAACAAACTAATTCACTCACGACTATTCCATTAATAGGGTGTTTACAAAATTGAATACCCAACAACTTTTGCCTTGGAGTGAATTTCAATAATAGATCTTGAAAAATTAGAGGTTAGCTTGCAAAGGTTTCTTTGGAATACATAAAACTCACATCAACACACATCTTATGTTACTATTACTACTCAACTTATATATTTCATTTATATAGGGAACCTTGTACTGTTTCTATATTATGCACATATTTTTTTCCTTCATATAAGCCATAATCCCTTTATGCTCTACTAATTTATTTTTTCCTATGTAGGACATATTAATAATGTTATTACATTGATTACCATTTTACCATGTTTTCCATATCATTGAATTGTGGTTACATTGATTACATTTTTCACATGTCAAGAATATCACTCTTTTACTTAATTTGCATAACTTTTTCCTATGTGGTACATATTAGTCATGCATTTATATCGGTTGCACCATAAACCTATTCGAGGTAATTTATTAATAACACACATGATTGTAAGATTATAACTCTATATGTTAGACATCAATAATTTTATATCTTATCTTACACATGATGCACATATTCTATTTATTTTGAGATTGTGTTTCACATATATTTATAATATCTTTAAAGGAGGCCTATATTTCTCTCATTTTATCTAAAATATAGAATCCGACATATAGACTCCATGAATTCAATACAAAATTTATTTCTATAGATGCAAGAATTAAAATTATTGCTTCTAGACATAGTCAACATCTGACCCCTATCCTCACCGTGGTTCGTACATATTTAGGGTAATGTTTATCAGTTTATTTTCTAAACATTCCTATTATGTTTTTAACCTCAATTTTTTTGTCATTGAGTGTTGTACTCATATATGCATGTAATATTAAAGAAAGATTAAATTAAATTCAGCTTAATATGGGGATTTACACATCTCAATGGGTGTATTTTTTTGTTAGTTTTTCACTTTTATATTTTAGCAGATTATTTTTATAGTCACTTATCCACTTGTAAAATGTTCAAGTATGTTTCATATGTGGATTGGATTTCACTATGAGAGCTTTATGAGTGATGAATTTTGTATCTACACTTGACATATTGATATTTAATATCTATATTTACGTACATCATATTGAAGTGGTATGTTTACCAAAAAAATAGACCCTAAGCAAATTAATTTGTTGTAAAAATGTATTTTGTTGGGAAATTATATTTATAAATTTATTAGTGGTCTAAATTAGGTTATTATTAGAACATTTCATACTGTGATTCATCGTTTTCTATCATGTCCCCCTCCATTTTTATCTCTTTTGTTTTTCTTCTATCTCCTATTGATTTGATTTTCTCTATTTCTGGTGGTTTCCTAAAAATAGTATCATACGCATATACGGGGTCCATCAATCTATAGAGTATGTTTAATTTTTATGTTCCATTTTCATAAGTTATGATCTTCCATGGGTTAGTGGTCATGTATTTTTAAATATTTTTCATATTTCATGTTACTTTCTTTGACAATTGGGTCATAATTTCAATCAAGTGGTTTATAATTACATAGCTACATTAGTACATTTAGGAAATAAGGCAATCAATCAAAACATTTAGAGAAAGCCATTAGAAAAGTGAAGGAAATGTAAAGCTCATCTAACATTTATTGATACTCTATTCTATAAGAGATAAAACATTTATAGAGTATTTATTAAAGGTCATCGTAGTGAGATACTTGTAGTACATTGGACATTTTAGTGCAAATTACATTTTATTATATTTGTTTCCTTCAATATTGTGTACCATTCATGTATTTGGTAAGTAGTGAACACTTAAAACCTCTACTAACCTTAAGCATAGGCCCAAAAAAATATATTTTTCTTTATTATTTGTCAGCTTAGTTTACCTATCAGGGTTTGAATAAGAAAATCAAATTTTTAGTGATGGGCACAAAGATTAGAAATACTGAGTGAGATTTTTTGAGCCTTGAACATGATGAACCCAATCATCAAATAAATGTTATCCTTTTTACCTAAAAATTTAAAAAATAAAAATAAAAATTCAAAATTATGAGACCTATTGATATGAAATATATAGTTTTATGAAGGTTATAAAGTCATAATGAATTTTGTAGGTTCTCATTGTCTTACCACAAATCTCTAATTTTACTATCAAACTATAATGATTGCTCCCACAATAATCATAAATTTATTAATTAAAAAAAAAAAAAAAAAAGAACTTCTCCAAACCTTCTCTTAATCTTCTTTTAATCTTCTTTTTTTGGTAACCAAGGGTGTCTCACAACTTTAATGGCACAACATTATCACCATGTTAGACCCAATGACCTAGGACACACTTAGGCATGCTATCGTAGGGTGAGTCCAATGGGCTAGTCCCTTGGGCTTATGCCAATACTCCACCCGACACTCATGGTTCAATCAGGGCTCAAACCCATGACCTAGTGGTCATCATTGCAATGGCTTACCATTGAGGTATAACCCTGGGAGCTTAAATGTTGGGATAAATGCTTTTGACATATCAGAGCTATGAACTAGAGTAATGGGGGAGCACCTTCTCGAAGTGGGATATGTGGGTGGGCCTGGATCCATAATGTCTACTGAACGGTTCACATTCGAAACATCCCACTGTGTTCTACTTGGTCCACAAGGAGAAGTGAGACCTTTACCTCAAAGTGTCCACATGATCACTTGTTGAAAGAGTCCTGATGTACTTAATGGGAATGAAATTTAGGTTGACGAGTGCAAACTACTTGTATCTCACCAATACACTAAGCCCTTGAGTACCTCTCTCTCTCTCTTTTCTTTTAACCCAGAGGTATCCCCGATCCCAATTGGGATACTATGACTCCGCCTAGCGACCTTCATTGGAACGAGCGGAGGCGAGACTAATCCTTTAAATGCTGCCGATAAAACATACACGTACCAGACAACCTTGAGTACCTCTCTTAATCATTTATTGTTGTGGAATTAAAATATTAATTAATTATAATTTTAATGTTGTGGAATTAAAATATTAATTTGCTCCGTCTTCAAGGGTCTCTTAATTACTAGAGCCAATTCCCAGGGTCTCCTGTCTGATGACATTATTAGCTGATATCTGTGAATATATGTCCCTCTTGATAAACTGTAGGGATCCCCAAATATTTGGTTCCCGCACAACAATCACAAAAAAAACATTGCAGTTGGTCAACTAGCAAGTTCCCATTGTCATGCGGATGCCATGTTAACGTTGTGTATATTAAAAAGCAAGTTCGCCTATGATATAGGCTTTAAAGTCCATCATTCTAGTGGTTGTAGTAAGAAACATGAAATGAATACCTAACTTATTTATTTTATTTTTTGCCTATAGGCAAAGACTATAAATCTTTTGCGTTTCTGAGTTAATAATTGCGTTAAAAACTTCATATACTCACGAAAATTTTAAAACTAATGGAATTAGAAAACTGATTTCCCACAATGGGTAGAACGCATTGAATCGAAATATTGAGAGATTCCTTTCTGTACACCAATCCACACCCTCTAGTTCAATACAACTGTGATTGTTTTAAGAAGAGGACGGCCCAGAAGAAAAAACAGGGATATCAACACACCGGCCCGTATTTGGAGTTATGTTTGGCGAACTGTGAATCAATGACCTCCTCTTAATCTTCATAAATGGTATGGAGCTCATAAAGCTGTGTCTTCAAGGGTCTCTTCATTGCAAGAGCCAATTCCCATGTTCCCATTTCTGATGACATCATATGTAATTGTACAGATAAAGAAAGCCAGATGATTTATTGTGATAACTTGATGATATGGATAAAAATGATTATAAATCAATACAAGAAACTATGAATTGGAAAAATGGGTAATTTTTATATATTAACAAAATATATATATTAAAATTTAAATTAGAGAAAGAAGAGACACGATATTACATTGTACACAAGATTTTGGGTGGGAAACTTTTACAGGAAAAAAGGACAAATAACCTATATTATTATTATAGTTATTTAAGTTGCAGTGTAATAATGTGCTTCTTAGTTCTGCTATACCTCTAATATATGTGAAATTATAAATAGGCACATCAATAAGTAATTGCCAAAATTATCTGACAATATCATGAATATTAAAAACATGGGTCATGAATACAATCCATGTAACAATTATTCATAAAAATATGGGTCATAACACCACTCAAATTATTATTATAAGTAAAAATATTTATAGGATCACCAAAGCATCTATTCATTCTAGAAAATAATATAGTGAGTAATGTTGTCCCTTGACTCTTGATTGGGGGATTATTGATCATCCCATATTGTATAGCTGTGACAATACCTTCAACACTAATTTTGTGGATAGATATATAATACCTAATTAATATAACACATCTAAATTACAAAATACAAATATAATATTTTCCTACTCTTTTGAACACTTTGTATACAAATTCATAGCTACATAATTATAACAGTTAATGGTAACCCATGCCCATCAATATTCTACACCAAAAAGAACATCTTTGTAATCAAAAACTTTAATGCTAAATCAACAAAATTGTTGTTATTGTCCATATTATACAATAAAATGTTCTCCTCCACCATTTCTTAAACAATATAATATTATATCTCGGTATGTTTTGTTGAAGATTAATATTTAAGATTATTTCATCAAAAAATTACACTCATGTTTTCACAATATATCATTATAACCTTTTAAATAAACACAACAATAAAACAAAACCGTTTAATACAATTTAATTCCTTTCTTACATAATTAAGATATATGTCCTCAACCTTTATGGTAAATATAATAACACTCTAGTCGTTTGCTCATCCAACATATAACCCCATTAAAAACATTGAACACATGCATTATGAATTAATAGATCGGCGGTGATCAAGATCTCCATTATTATCATCTTTAAAAAAGAAATAAAAAAATATTATTTGAAAAAATTGAATCTAGTTGTCCCCACAAAACATCTAAAGGAAATTTAAAAATATGGGTTCTTAAAACAATTAACTTTGCATTGAATTCTTGTGAGGTTGTGTGATCATGAGAATTCAAAAAAAGAAAAACAACTAAATTTTCACAAATGTCCAAATTAAAAAACGTAACTAGTTGGCACGAAAACTAAATATAATCATTGTATGTAAAGCATCTAGGCCATTCCACGAAACAACCTACAAGCAGAATTCACTTTCCTAAAAAATATGGACTTACTAAATTCATTCTTTATCGGTTTCTTTGTTTATCCTAAATGTCCAAGTTAATTCAGTGTGAGCACATTCATCCGAAGAACCAAAAACAACCTTGCACTCCATTCATTGGGAAAATATCCGTTATTTTTTCAAACTACTTAGAATTTCTAGTATTATTCTTCAAAGTAACCTTGAAAAATTAAAGAAGCTTCTAGTGTAGTTATGTCAATGTGATATTTATTGTCTCTTTGCTTATTACAATAAGTTATTTCATTTGATTTTGATTTTAAAAGGGATAAATGCATATTCTTGTATTGTATCAAAATACAGTTATATATATTAATCTAATTATATAATTTATATTGTTTATAAAGGGATAAATATAAATATTTTTCTTTCACCATATTTTATCCATGACAAAGAAGGATAGATTTGAGATACAATACCCAACCTCCTTCTAACAAGTTCAAAATATATGTTCATTGATTCAATTGTAAGCATGGAAAATGAATAGATGACATGAAAAATACTCTACAAGCATCCTACCTTTTCAGAATTCTCTTCTTTTTATTGTTAAACACATGGCTCTAAACGAATCTGAAAGATGGTTGATTAGGGTGGAACTTATTTTAAAGAAGTTTGTAAATACTATGCTATATCAATGTGGTAGCAGTAAAATATGAATATATTATGCTTTTTTAATATAAATTTATATCTCATCTTTCAATATGATAATTTGAATCAAATAAATTTAAAATTATCTTTTTTTTGCATTGAGGCTACTAATAACATAAAGGTTACTCTCAAAATCGAACATGCCAGAACTAGTTCTTCAAACAAGTAAGAAAAACTTGATCAACTTGGAAGGAAGACAATATCATTTTTGACTTTTAAGGTTTGTTATGAATTAACATGACTTATCCCACAATATTTTCTTGTTTAACTATACGTCATTAAGAACATTAAATCATCAAAAGTTTCAAGACCAATCTCAATATTACCAAAACAACTTTAATATGAAAATACCATAACTCCTATTAGGGAAAAATTATATAAGTCTTATGCATCACCTTCTAGTAGGAGCTATCATATGACTAGAAGTAAACATGAATTGATTGAAGTCATGAAGATTAAATAAGCACATAAATAGAGATAACTTAAGATGAAAATTATATTAAAATTATTTAGATTGCAATATTATAGAGGTGAACTAATTATACACTTATCTAAGATATTTTTAATATTCAAAATTAAAATTAAAACTAATAAATAGAGAACTTATACAACTAGTTGAATGATGATATATTAAAGCAAAGATATGTTTTTCATACATCCTAATATAATGGAAGATTCAAAAATAAAAAACAATAGTGATGGATATTATTAGAATAGAAACAAAGATTACCTCTAATATTTTTTTAAGAATAACAACATGAAATAATTAATGTTAAATTTTAAGTTTAAAAGATAATCTTCAAATGATAATAGGGATTTGGGAAACTAGAGGTAATATTCATCAAGAATCGAAAGGAATATCATAAACCTTTCTCATATCCATATTGTTTTATGACTTACAATTTATATCAATCTTAAGAAATCAATAGTTTTATAAAAAGTAATATGTAATATTTATAAATAATCTCTTTAAAAAAATGGCTTGGAAGTTAAAAAAAAAAAAACCAAAATTCTTATAATGATATCATGAATTCATTTATAATTCCAAACATCCACTCATAAACATTCCATGTTCCTTATAAAATATTTTGAAGACCCAAACTCGTTGGAGAGAGGAGGGGGGAGGGCCGGGGGAAATAGCAAAAGGAACCAATTCCTTACTAACTTGCAATTTTAGAGAACCAAATCCTAACAAGTATATCTGCACACAAACATCTTATTTAATCATTATTAATTTCTTAACAAAAGAGAAAACTCTAAGAAGCATAAAACATCTTACGAACGACTCGTCTCCATCAACAAAAGCACAACCATAAAAAGAATCTATTCAAATAATCATAACATTCCTGTAACATAGTTGTGCCTATTCATAAGAGACGTGTGTAGGCTCTATTGAAGGGGAACATGTGTAATTATACAATGTATCATTCATTGCATTCACTACATTTGGAATATTTGTGTGGGGTTCACCTACCAAATAATGTTGGGTTAATGAGAATACTTTCTAAAGCATAATAAATTATATAGGAGCCCCATATATGTTATTCATGCCAATTCTACTCACACAATGTAACAAATATGGTTAAAAACTGTAAGCGTAACTACAACTGTTGATTTCAAATTAGTAGTGTGCATCCAATTGAAGAAAATGATTATTGACATTATTACATATAATGAGACCTGATTTAAAGTACCATCTTTTTACAAGGAGATAATCTATTGTTCAATTTGAGTTACAACCTATATAGATGTATAATGTATCATCTAAACAATGTATATTTGTATAAATATTTAAAATGAGTTTTATTGTTTAAAAACAGTTTTATTTTGTTATTGTTTTAATTATTAATAATAGTTCTTAAAAATTTAATATATGTTAAAATGGATCCAAAATTTATTTTAGAAAATATATGTAATTTTTAAATCAAAATGTTTAAAACTAATATTTTCATTTTAGATATAATATTGTAAAAATTAATAAAATATTTATTAACTAATTTTACATAATTATAATAAAATCAAATTCTTCTAACAAAATATAAAATAAATAAATACAATTAAAATATAAATTAAATCAAGATAATATATAAATTATATAAATATTCATTAAGAATAAAAAAAATAAAGTATAACATGCATCATATACCATCTTCTCCTCCATCACATAACTATTAGCTATCACATTATTCATTAATTTTAATATTTTTTATCCTCAAAAAGCTATAACTACTAAATATATATGTATGTTTTTTTTAAAAAAATATAATAAAATCTGAAAATAACATGAAACCCTTACATTAAAATTAACTTTAAACATAACTAGTCATGCAATGACTATCAACTAGATGGTTTTTTCAAGTCCATATAAAAAGTTAGAGGAAAATGTAATATAATAAGCCTTCTAACTCTGCATGAAATATAATATTTTTTGTGTGTGAATTATTTTATTTTTCATCATTCGATGTATAAAACAATTAACGTCGTTCACATGATACAATAATATAATTACAACAATTATAACTTAAATAAAACCAACATCGATATTTTCAACTTGTATTTAGATAATGCCATGTTCAAATTTTTATTTTCAACATCTTCCAATATTGTTTCCTAGTATGCGAGTTTCTAAGAGTACCATCCTAAGTTTACCTAATGTACACATTGATGATTTGAATTTAGTGTGTTATATTAGTACAATAAAAGCTTATTTTTTAAAATTGAATTTAGCCCAATTTTTAAAATATGTTATATAAAATTTTAAGGTTAATTTATTACTTTTTGGAATATAATATAAAGTTAAGTATACATTATAATTTATATAGTTGAATATAATTTTTGGTATTGTAGATGAATAGGGAAGATTTATTTGTCATTATTATTAGATTATATATTTGTAAATTATTTAAGATTTTATACCTTTTTAAATATATTTTTGTATAGACACCTAATTTTGGTATGATAATATTTTGTATAATATTTTTATCATGCATCATAAAACTTTATTCAGTTATATCTATTTGATTATTTGCAGACATCTTTCTACCTATTTTAAAGCCTCTTTAGCCTTGATTCATCTAGATATTTTTAGATTCATCTCAATTTCTTATTTTTCACCTTCAACATTTTAATCATCCATTCTCTATTTGGATTGTAATGTATTTTATGACATTTTTCCTCTTGGGTTAGAATCAATGAAAAGTTGATATTTTTCCTCTTAATTATTTGTGTCTATTCACCATGGTCTAATTTTATGCAGATTGAATTTAAATTATCATTATTTTCCTTGTTTAAGATTTGTTCAATGTGTCATATATATATATATATATATATATATATATATATATATATATATATATATATATATATATATATATAATTCAATGCTATGTCACTTAATAGGTGAAAACATAATCTTGACGTCTCTAATTGAATTCAAGTTTCAGACACACATTGATTAAATTTATTACTAAATTTATCAATGGGATTTATCTTATATCCTTTATTATATCTACATCAAATCATGTCTTATGCCATCAACACCTTGTATCAAAATAAGGTTATAGTGGGACAACATTTTATTGATCTATAAAGAGACATTCAATCCTTGACTCTCACTTTGGTTGAGATTTAAGTCACATGCACTAGAAATACATTGAATCTAATTCCAATCATGCTACATATGTAGCTAATACTCCTGAATATGTTTTTTAAGTTACCTAAAATTCACACACACTTTAATTCATATAGTTAAATATTAATTTAATAATTAAATGAGAATCATTACAATTAATTGTACTCATTAATTTTTAAAAGTGCAGTTGTATCCCTAACTATCATCACACTACAATGCTACCCAAAAAACTACAAAACTTGAATTCTATAGAGGATATAATCGATGACCTAGTACACAAAAAAAAGGAACTCATGTGTCACTCTATGTCCACACATGAATAGTAGACTAGACAAAAAAAGGAATTAAGTTTGTAAGAAGTGGACACAATGAAGGTGAAAAACTACTTAAAAACTAATGCCATGGAAATAAATCCAATGAATAAGCTAGATGGGAGAATAGTTGTTTGTGAGTGTTTATTAATACCTCCATCAAGATGACTAATGAAATCTAGTATACGATAAATAAAACCATTGGTGTTCTTATTAAATGAGACAAATACATGTTCAATTGTATATTATGTAGGGATTGAAATAGGTGCATCATATATAAAAGTTAATTAAAAATTATGTATACAAATCTTATTGGAATGACATAATTCAATATACAACATGATTTTCCTAATATTTATAATTCATTGATGTAGACCTTTTACAAAGACAAACTTTCTAAAAATATATATAAAATGCATTTCAAACCATAAGACCAAATATTATAGAATTTGTAACTTTAAAAACACATCTCATCAGCAGGCCTAAGAAACATTTCACTAATAAATGAGATCAATATAAAAAATATGAATCCAAAAATTCCACTAACTTCTCAGAGATGGATGATACAACAGATAATTATCATACTAAAATAAGTATCTTGAACAAAATAATAGGGGAAACGAGAGTTCATATCAATATATTTATCCATAAAGTACTTCCATCTTGACTTTGGAATGATAAAATAATTCTACCAAATAATAAAATTTACTAATATAATAGGAGAAAAAAATAACAAATCCCATTTCAAGGGATAGCATTTGAAAGCAACTTATTAAGATGTTCTTAGGATTGCCAATCTACTATATAGGCTAGGCACACATTAGTCAAATGGTGAACAAGATGTATGTATTTTTTACGAGGACACATTTGATATGTAAAAATACCATTGGCTAGTAGAGATGAAAAATGTCAGTACAAGGGACAAATGCAAAGAGATACATAAGTCCCAAATGACTATGTATCTTATGAGATGCTAGATTTAAATCACTTCTCATTGAATCACTCCCTAGAAGTCTACATGAGTTTAAATTTTAAATCATATTTTGGAGAATATTAATCTATGTTTCACATGAAAAAATATATTCTTACAAGATAAATATCATCTCGATAAATATTAGGGTTATTTAGTTGTATGAGGATGAATTCCCTATAAAATTTTAAGAAATTAGGACATATAACTACTTTTCTAGTCTAATTCTCAAATTTGTAGAGTTTCAAATCTAGCTCCACCTACCATAGAATAATTATTTGATCAATTTTAAGAGTTTATAAGTTTATAATATGATGTGATGCTAAAACATTGGCTCTAACCATTAGATTTTCAATAAGCCACTTACATCATCAAATTTGGATTTCTTGAAAAGTTAAGATAAAAAAATATAGAAAGTTCATATAATGAGGCCAAATGTAAAAAAATAAAAATAAAATAATATATTATTCATCTAAAATAATTTAATAAATATTTATATAAAGTATCTCCTACTATTTTATCATATATTAATCTAGGGGATGTTTTTTAAAAAGCTAAAACACTGACATTATCCACTAAAAATGCATCATGATGTTGGATAAAATATTCAATAATACCAATCATCCATTTGATCAATAAGGAAAGAATCTTAGAGGATTGTGAATACATGACCATGAGCATCTGAAATTAGAGCTCAAAGAAAAATGATGATCATGTGCAAGCTTAAAAAAAATCCTTATAAGTGGCAAGCCACCACAAAATCTCCACCTAAATTTATCATTATATGAATAAAAAAGTAGATAAATTTTGTCTTTAAAGGATTATTGGCCTTTTATTTCATAAGGTTGCTGAGGTTTGAAATTAAATCTTGAAAAAACAATATGAAGTGACACTGTGTAATTAAATCAAATATTGTAGACAAAGTCTACATGAAGTTACTGATCATTTTCTTAATTTGTGATAAAAATATACGTACTCAGAGATGTGGTATAAGTAGATACCTTAGACATAGAATCTTGACAAGGAATGATACAAAAGGAAGCTTTCACATGAAAAATATTCTATTCTTTTATACTTGATTACTAAGGAAATTTAATATCTCTCATGTTATTGTATTATATATATATGTAATACAATAAATGTATTAAATTCCAACATTCCCATGTGAAATAGTCCAATTTAAAAAAAAAAACATGAACCTGGGGTGACCATTGCTATAGCCAAAATTTCTAAGGTTTTGGGGGTGGTGATAATGTTTAGCTTTCTTGTGAATCCTTAACTATGCAAGTGGAATCAATCACCAATGCTTTATTTTCTTCATTTTTTTAGTGTATTAACATTCGTCACGATGTTGAGTAGAAGCATAATATAGTAGAGAAATGACCTAAAGAGGAAATTAAATTTACAAAGGAGATTATATCTTTAAAAAAGGGAGTTTTATAGATCAGTAAGGGGAGATAGGAGTTGATGAGGTTACACCTTGGAGAGGGATTTGTTATTATTAAGTCATCCCTTAGAGATCATACTTTATTTCAGTTGTGAAGGATACACCATTTTATTATAATGTGTGGCAAACATATCATGGTCTTGAGGTAGGTTCTAATAGGATTAGGAGCTATAGGGGCATCAATTTTATAGAGACTCTTGGTATAAGACCTATTTTGGTTGTTGCTCAAGATTTAAAATAGAGGAATAATAGATCATTTATATCAATGGTATCCATTATATTTCAAAAAAAGATAAATCCTACAAAAACAAACATTTCTATGTATTTTGAAGAGAAGGATCTTGCTAAAGTCATGGAATTAAGATTGGGTTTACAAAAAGGGAATCATCTTTAAATTCAACTAGTTTTGGACAAACTTATCAGCTCTCCACAACTAGATTTGTGAGCACTGGAAACCATTATTGAAAAAGAATATATAAATCTACCCATGTGCTAGGAGCTTCTTCATTGTTGTTTTTAATTCACCATAGTATTTCAATTTTCCATGATAATATTTAGACCATGGATCATCATTTTTCTTGATGAAGACATGGTTTCCCTCATTTAACACAATGATAAAAAATTTCAATATCAAGAATGTCTAGGTATAGTTTTTGTATATACAACTCTACTTCTAAACTAAATTCAATCTCACTGTGATAGGCAAGGCCTTAGTAGAGATGTTGGTAGTAGATAACTCCCCAACAAAATGTAATCATACCACCTATGTGAGAATCTTAGGTATATAACACCTTGATACCACTAATTTGAAAGTTCAAAATAAAATTTGGTCTCAAGTTCTATATTTCAAAGGGCCACCCTTATGATCTAGGTTTTGTTTTGCCACAATACATATGGTTGGCTCATGTCAAATATCTAGGAAAAAAATATGAAGATCATGGTGGAAGGATGCCTTTCCTGATCATATCATAGTGGAGGACATAGATGTTACTGAGTACACTTTGGAGGATGAGGCCAAGGAAATTGTCACAAATGTTAACTACTTAAATATTTAAGAAGAGGATATTTCATAGAGGAGGATTGTGGACTTAGTTTAACCCATATGGAGTCTTTGGCCCACATGGAGGGGAATACTTATAATACAAATGAAACCTTATGGAAAACTATAATATTTTAAAAAAATCATATTACAAATTTGTATCGAAGTGAATATTTATTGGACAAAAGTACATTGAATAACTATAATTCGGTAAAGGCTAATGAAATCTCTATTCCCATATTCTAAGATTTGGGGGAAGGAGGAAAATGGAAGGTGGTGAGTAACAGGAAGAGAGTTAGAGATAATAAGGGACAAGTACCATTAAATATTATCCTTTGATCTAGAAAATAAAATATTACAGGAGTATCATAGTTTTACATTTTATGTTCTATAGTTTAGTAGAAGCTTTATCACAACTTTATTGCAGCTAGTTACATTTCTAATGGAAGAGGACTCTCATTGGGTTATTTAATTCATATATTTATGTCAATTGTATAAGGTTGGGACCCCTTAAAAAATCTATCCCTTTACCAATAATTAAAAAAATCTCATTGTGCTAAATTGTCAACTACTTAGATTTTTCTTAATTATTATTTCTTTTAATGTAGTATCTAAACCTCGACTTTTTTATTGTGTAAAAATTATATCAAACATTTTCAAAAAATATAATAATTTTTTTTAAAGTCCCTTCAAATCTATAAAAGAGGTTTTAACCTTAGATTCATCTATTTTTTTCAAGATTTTCAAAGTTGAAATAAATTATAAGTTACCCAATTCATTATCATGTTTCACATTATGCTCAATTATATTGCATTAAATTTTTAGGTACCTTTATATTTTTTCATAAATATAATAAATCTAATAAATTAATGTGCATAACCTTCTCATCTCTTGTTTAGTAATTTATCTTTTTCAGTGTTAGCAATTATTTCATGCCTTAAGAGTAGTAAGAGCTAGCCTTCTTTGAAGGTTGGTTTAGAATATTAGTCCCACATTGTTAAAACATTCCATGTTATTCCCAAACTATAATTAAATTTAAATTAGACACTTTTTTTCATTAAAATTTACCTAAACCAAAATTAGATAAAACAATTTGGTCAACCTCTCCATTCTTTGAATGCTTACACATTCTAAGGTTTCCCACTAAGGTTTAATTTATTATTTTAAATTTCAATATAATTTTTTAATTTTATGTATCATTTTCATGGATCTAACCTTATCCTATTATTTCAAATTAGATATTTATCTTTTTAGATTTATATCTGTATCCAAGGAAACTAAAGTAAAAAATGCATTAGTCACTTGTTCATAGACTAAACATAAATAAAAAGATTAATAAAAATCATTCCCAAGCCTAGATACTCAGTTCAAAGATATAAAAAACAAGACAAAAGGTAAAAAGGAAGACAAAACAACACTTTCACCCTCCTTGGCAATCTACAATGCTTGTTGGCATGAAAGCTGGCTTCTGCTCAACTTGTGTCTAATGGAGTCTTCATCGATGCTCTTGCTTTGTGGGAATTACCTCCCCTTTGTTCACTTTGGTTTTGGTTTTGGTAGGTATTATAACCAAAGATCCATCTTCAATAATTTGGCATTTTTAAGCTTGGCTTAAATAACTTGTTGGAATTGAGTGTGAAACCTTGTATTTATAGTTTTAAAACTAATTCCAACCTAGGTATAATTAATTTTAGGTTAACTTTAAGTTAGGATTGGGAGTATAAATGTAATAAATGATGTCTTTAATTATTTATTTATGAAGGCATCACTCAACATTTATGATTTTTATGGCATTTATGTTGATATTTTATAATTATTGATTTTGAGGATGATGACATCACATGACCTCATTTCTCTTGATATTTATTGAATTTTTATTTTTAGAAATTATATACTATGTAATTCAACATGCATTATTTAACTATATATTTAATTTGATTTACTTGGTTAACTAATTGTATTTAGGATTTTGGTCATTTCAAGAATTAGATTAAGTGCCCCAATTAATTGGTCAAAAATGTTAATTTTCTAGGTTACAACCTGACTGGGGATGAAACTACGAGAGTTTATCTTCATGTACATGGTAATATGCCAAATAGAGATGACTTAAAATATTTCTAAGAATTTATGTCCAATGTGTGGATGAATTTTAGATATTGAATTATTTTTGGGTTTAATTTGAATAGTTTGATAGAAATAGGTCCCAAATCCATTTAGACATGAAAGTGGCCAAAAAGGAGTGTCTACATTATACCCTTGTTTGAGTAGGAATTACAATACATAGACATAATAACATCTTCTCAAATAATAAAAAAGTCTTTTTGTTAAAAATATTACTTGTTTGAAATGGTAAATGCCCCAAAGGGAGGTTGATAAGGCCTGGATGCCACCTCAAGGCATTAGGTGGAAAACAATGTCATAGAATAGGCCCTCAAAAAGAGGAAATAACATGTTATAATGGTAATGGGGGTTAAAATACTAATTTTTCCAAAGGTACTCATAATTAGTGGTACAATGATTTGCCTCAATGGGATGAATGAGTCAAAATAATGATTTTCCTAAAAGTAGTTCTAATAATTAGCATAGTTATTTGCCCTAGTTAGGCATATTTCTCATGTAATAAAAGTGGTTTTTCCCCAGTAAGGTAGAAATATCCTTAGTTGGTCAGAATAGTTTAATAAATCTATGAAAATGGGTAAAGGTAGTTCATGAAATAAACTTGTAATAAATATTAATTAAAATCTAGCATAAAATAACAACATGAATCTTAATGTGATATAACAAGGAGGATGGCGGGCAGAGGAAGCATTCAATGTGAAGATGGAGGTGCATTGGAAAAAAGAAATTCAAACCTAGATTTTGAAAGAGAGAAGGGAGATGGATACAGGGATAGATAAATCATGTGGGAGAGAAGGGTTGATTCTCTATCAAGGGAACAAGGTAAAATAGATTAAATATTGTTGGGATGATCTAGTATGCTAGACAATGAAAACTTTAGATAGGCACTAGGTAAGTCATCTTGGAGTGCAAAATTTCTTGGATTGATGGATAAGAAGGAAATAAGGCTAGTTGAGAATATAAAAACTATCAAATAGTTTAAAAATATTCATATCCAAGGCACTTCTTCTCTTATAAGCTGGGCTTCATCGATAATAGAACAGGTATTGGTAGGCATGTTTATGGGAGTTAGACCCAATATCGATTGTTTCAAAATTTGGGTAAAAGAAATATCGAACCCTAAAGGTAAAATAAACATTTTTATAATGGTTAATGATTTTTTTATGATTATATTCAATAACTTAGATGATTTTGTTAACATTTTATTAGGGGTACCTTGTTTTTCTAGAAAATTTATTTTTTTCTTAAATATAGCACCCAGGGTTTGATCCTGAGATAGAGAACATTAACCTCAAGCCTATTTGGGTGAGATTACTTGGTTTACATATTGAATTTTTGGAATAAGATTTGTTCATTAGCATTTATTTTTATTTTTTTTTATATTTGATGGTTTTTTATTCTTCTACCAAAGCTAGATCTAGGATTGTCAATGCTAAGTTCTGTGTGAACACTTTTGTGAATCAATAACTCCCACCCTTAATTTTTTTGCATACCCCCTTTAGCATCAGATCTAAAATAAATAAATTTTAAATATCTTCCCTCTTGTTTGATAAGTGTCATAAACTTGGGAATTCATTAAAAGTGTGCTCCTCTTTCCCAAAATCATCCTTTTCGAAAAGGAAAGGAGGGGTTACATTTAAGGATGCAGAACTCTCAAGGGGGATAATAGTATTAGGCTTAGGATTAGTAGAGAAAAATGACTTGATATTGATTAAGACTAAATTAGAGGTAAAATATAATGTATCTCTAGTTGTTGAGATAAAGGATTTAAATGTAGCCAAGGCTGCATTAGAAATTGGTGAGAAGAGACTTTAGTTAACACAAGGTACACTGAGTATTTCAGACCAACATTTTCTTAAATATAACCTAAAATAAGGTAATCAACATTTGGAATATCTATAAGTTGATGCTATCATTATTTAGATTAATAATAATGAATTATAAGTGATAGAGAGAATAATCCCTTGATCTCCAGATCAGTTTGAAGTACTTGAGTAGAATAAAGATGTATAAGAGTGAGATGAAAATACGAATGGTGCAGAATGTCTAGTAGAATTTGATTTAGTTAATATTCATATTTGCTTGGTTAATTAGGAGATAAATGGCTTCCAAAAGATAGCAATAATTCCCAAGATTAGATCCAAAACAAAAGTTACTTCTTTGATACTCATCGAGAGAGGAAACAAAGGACCCATATACAAGACACTAGCCAAAGTAGGAAAATCTTCTGAAAAAGATATTTTAAAAAAAATATAGAGGTAGATATAGCAAAAATTTCCACTAAGTAAAAATTATTTATTCACCCATTAGTTAATCATGTTAATGTTTTCTTGGAACATCAGAGTAATGAACAACTTCACTAAGAAATATTTTTTTAGATATTTTAGAAGGATTCATGAACTTGTTATTTTAGCTATTCAAGAATTCATGATTTAGGAAAATTTTCATATTAATCATAAAAATGCTTATTGGAATGAGTCAAAAATGGTATGTTTAATGTGTATGGAGCTTTTCGAGGCCTTATTACTTTTTAGGATTTTAAATTTTTGATCAGGGAACCTATCCTCAAATCTCAACATCACATGGCAGTCCTTTTCACTGATGTGATTAATAATAAATTGTGGATTCTATCCAATAATTATGCTACTAATTCCATTTCAAGATTTAGGAATCTTTGGGAAGATATTATATTTTTCAAGAACAATTATAGAGATATACCATGGATATTGGCTATTTACTTCAATTTTCCCTTGAATCCAATTGATAAAAAAGGAGGGAATCAAGTGTTTATAGAAAGCATAGAGGACTTATATTCTCTTATTTCTAACATAGGGATGATGAATATGGATTAAGAAGTTCTAAATTCACCTAGATCAATAGGAGATTAGGCAAACATATTATTCAATGCAGGTTGGACAGAGTCTTTATTTCTTTAGACTAGTTAGAAGCTAAGGATTTATCTCTTAAGGCCCTCCCTGCGATTGGATCAGATCATAATCTACTTTAGTTGAACATAAATAATCATGTTTCAAAGGTTAATACCTATCTTTCAGGATAGAACACATGTGATTTATTCATCCTAATATTCATGATAGGATTTTAGAATGGTTTTCTCCTAATGAAAGTGGTTCAGTTATGTTCAACCTAATTAAAAAATGAAAAAGGTAAAAATAAGGAATTAACAATGGAACAAACAAGTTTTTCATAATTTTCACCTTAAAAAAAGAGAACTAAAATTTGAAATTTCAAAGATTGAAGAAGATATTGAGAATAAGGGATATAATATAGAGATGCAAAAAAGGGAAAGATAACTTTTATGTGATTATCATATAATATCAATGAGGGAATAATCTCTTTGGAGATAAAAATCCATAACTATTTGGCTTAAGGAAGGAGAAACAAACACCTAATTTTTTCACATGTCCACTTTGAAGCACAGGTAGCACAATTCTATTAAGGAAATAAATGATAGTGAAGGACAAATTACTTTTGATTGTTATTTTATTAATCAAGAGAGGATAAAATTATTTTAAAATATGTACAAAAAATATTTTTAAGAAAAGATCAGATTTGAGAAATAATTTCTTCATGCGATCCCAATATTGGCAAATCTAGAGGATAATGTAATGCTTACAGTAGTAACTTCTAATGAAGATATCAAATATGTTCTCTCCAAGATGAACCCAGTCATATTCCCTATACTAGATGGATTCCTCATTGCCTCTTTTTAAAAAAATGAGAAATTATAGGAAATTATGTGGTTGTAGTCGTGAATGAATTCTTCTCTACCACTCAATTGTTAATATAAGTTAACCATACCTTTTTATCAATAATTCCTTATAAGGAAGGGGCTATGAGTTTATTGAAATTTTGTCCCCTAAATTTATGTAATTCTATTTATAAAACCATCACTAAACTGATTTCACTAAGGATGTAACCATTCATGGAAAAAAACATTCAAACTCAACAAGAAGGATTTGTCCTTGGTAGACAAAATCAAGATGATGTGAGTGTGGTACATTAAGCCATTCATTCAATGGATAATAGTGAAAAAGAAGCAATGGTGTTAAAATTGGATATGGCTAAGGCATATGAAAAATTATATTGAAGCTTCTTAGATAGAGTTATGGCTCAATATGGCATTCAAGATAAATTAAAAAAAAATTATCAGATCTTGCATTACTTTATGCATGTTTTCTGAGCTAGTGAATGACGTTGCTCAGGAATTTTTTAAGAGTGTTAAAGGGGTGAGACAAGGAAATCCCCTATCCCCTTTTAATTTCATAATTATGGCTAAATTTTTGAATAGATTCATTTCTAAATCTATTGACTCATCAAATTTGAAAGTTTCTAAATCAACACAATTCATGGAACATGTCTTTCATCAGTAGTTTGTAGATGATAATATTATTTTGGCTAAAGATTTTATTTAGGAATATATAAATATTAAAAAAAAATTGTTATGTATGAATAATCCTCTAATCATAAAAAAAACTTTTACAAATGTTCTATGTATTTTTTCAATACGTCAGTGGCTAGACAAGCTAGAATAACTCTTCTTTTAG
Organism: Torreya grandis; assembly: GCA_037957365.1. Lineage (NCBI taxonomy): Eukaryota > Viridiplantae > Streptophyta > Pinopsida > Cupressales > Taxaceae > Torreya > Torreya grandis. The sequence continues at coordinate 859,589 of JARHVA010004758.1, forward strand.
GAAGACAAATCAAGGTTTTACCTTGCTTATATATTGGAATGCCCCTCTTAAACAATAAAATCCATGTGGAAACATGGAATCTATTAGTTGAGATATTTCAAACAAATCTTGTAGGCTAGAAAGGCAAGCTCTTATCTCAAACAGGGAAGGTTTTATTTATCAAAAGTGTGTTTTAGAGCCTTCTTGTTTATCTTAATTCAATTTTTAGTTTTCCAAAATGTGTTGAGGATAAATTAACTAAGGTACAACATAATTTTATTTCGGATGGATCTAAATAAATAAATAGATTTCATCTAGTCACTTAGAACAAATTTTATTCAAAAAAACAGACATGGTGGTGTTGGACTAAGGAACTTGCAAATAATGAATAAATTACTTATTTCAAAGTTTATGATGAGATTTATCAAGAATAAAATTAATTAATATAAATTATATATTTCAAATACTTAGAGGTTTGTGATCCAATCAACATTCTTGTAGAAAAACATTTTGTATGTGGCTCTCATTTATGGAACTTCATGATTTATAATAGGGAGTTGATTAGAACTGGTTCTAAATGGTAGAACAAAAATGGACACAGTGTATATTTTTCAAAAGATGCATCAGCCTTAATTCATCCTCTTAATCAAAGTGAGATAAGGCATCATTTTGAAGAGAATATCCAAAACAAATATGGGTTTAAAGTTCATGAGTATTGGAAGGACATAAAAGGCATTAACTGCTAGGAAATTTTGAACTTAGATAACATAAATTAGGAGGATACATTAAGGTTATCTAATCTCAAAAAATTATTGAGAAATGTTTATATATCTTTCATTAATAGATAAGATCAACTTTTTTGGATGGAATCTTTCAATGGTCACTATAAAGTTAAATCAGGGTATGATCTTCTAGAATACAATCCTAAAGACATTTGTAATTGGGAGACACTATGGGACAAATAACTTATACCTAAAATAAATATCTTTCTTTATTTATTATTTAGAATAGAATTCTTACCATGGTTAACTTGAGAAGAAGAGGATGTCTTTTAACTAATACATGTGTCCTTTGTGAAAAAAGAAAATGAATTTGTATTTCATGTGCTTGTGAGTTGTTCTTTCTCTTTGGAAATTTGGAGCTATTCTATTAACAAATTCAATTTCTCTTGAGTGCATGATCATTCTTTTATGGAAAATAGAAGTCTTTGAAATTCCCCTTTCAAAATGACCTTCTCAATAAAATATGGAAACTTTCTTTACCTCCTATCATTTGGGGAATTTAGGAAGAGACAACATAAGATTTTCAGAGGGAAGATTAGTGATAACAAATTTATATACAAAAGGATTTTTTATAACATTTTGGAGAACTATGACATTGTACCAAATAAGAAAGGTAAAATACTACTCTGAAGATGAAATTGACATCTTTGAGTTGGGTTAGCAAGAGCCTAAAGATGGAATTAGAAAAAGAACTAAATGGAACCCCCCCTTTTGGGATGGATAAATCTCAACTTTGATGGAGCTTCAAAAGGGAATCTAGGCCTATCTAGAAAAGGTGGTATCTTAAGAAACCATCATGGAAATTTTGTTGCATCATATGCCAGAGATATGGGAGTCAATTGTAACCATTGGGTTTAAGAACTTGTGGCTCTATGGGGGATTACATTGGTGAAACAATTGACAGTTCAAAAAATCATAATAGAGGGAGATTCTCTTAAGATATGTAATTGTTTGTCTAGAAAAAATGCCATTAGTTAGACCATTAAATAATTCATAGAGGAATCTATAGGCATTATAGTATCCTTATAACAAGTCCTTATTAAACACATTTATAGGGAAGGAAAATTTATAGCAGATTGGTTTGAAAATAAGGGTATGACCTCATCAGGACAAACTTCTTGGATAAACTCTAAAGAGCTTACTAGGGACATTGTCCAAAGGATAAAAATGAAAGTATTTCTAATGAACATAACCCATGCTGAATTAGGGGAGCCTGTAAAACCTAGGGGTAAGAGATATTGGGCCCTTAATATTAGTCAAGGTATTCTAGTTGTTTAGTTATTCTTTATTAGGCTTCTTGAGAAATTTATAGACTTATCAGCACATCTATTAGACTGTTCAAATACCAAAAGTAGTAAAAATACCACTCAATTCTGCATTGATGAGTTTGTAGTCCAGATTATTTCCCCTCTATGTATGTTTTATAGGTATAATAATAGGTTTACCAAAAATAATAGAACCTAAAATGATGCAAGAAATAAAGAAGAATGAGAGAATTTGTGAGGCATTAATAGTTTTGGGATTTGTAAGGTTCATGGAGAAAATAAAAGGACATGATAGGCACATTTTGACTATGTTTATACATACTTGGGAAGATAGAAGAATTAATATGAATGAAGTCACTTTAGAAATCACAAAGGAACTTATTACATGTATAACAGGTTTCTTTACTAAAGAACATAAAATCTATAAGTCTGCTAGAGACTACAAAACATATAAGGAGATATTCCTGGAGGAAGGGGAAACTCTATAAACGATGCATAATGGGTTCAATTAATAATTATTACCCAAGACGTAAGATAAATTTTCATATCATCTGATGTAATATGTCACTTTGGAAGGTTGGTTTAATGTTGTTAGATGGTCTTTGTTTATGATTTTGAATTATTTTAGACACGGCATTACATTCAGCTTACCTTTCTTCATCTTGCATTCACTTGAAGTCTTTGTCTTCATGTTTAATAAAGGAAATTATCTAGATCCCAAACATGAAGGGGTGAGTTATCTTATTCATAATCCTTAAAGGGTATGAACCAGATTAATCCATTTGTCTCTCAACCTCAAAAGAAACCATTGTAGGACATTACTGTGGATATTAGGAAATTCAAAATGGTGTGGATTAAGTACCCTAAGAGCACTAGAAGGAATATAGAGGTCAATAATTCCAAGATCCCTATTGATAAAATGACTAATGTTGCAGAGGTGAAATCTTCTAAGACACAAGACAATATAAAAAAATGCTTGAGGAGTGCATCAAGCACCTCAGTGGACTCATAAGGGAAATAAGGCAAGAAGGGTAAAGTAGGAAGTTTTTTGGAAGATTGTTTTTTAGTTTCAAATGATATATATGATCCTAAATATGATCATAATAATGAGGATAAGGTGGGAATTTTATCTCAGACTAAGACTCCTTAAGCTGGGAAAAGAGTGGCTAGAGATGAATCTAAATAAAAAGGTAAGAATCCTTATGACAAACAATAGAAAGATCTTAATGAGAATTTTAATAATCATGTTAGTTCCCATAAGGGAAACTAAAATGAATACAATATGGTTAAAAAATTATACCTTCAAATTTCCATCATGCATTGGTTCATGATAGAGCTTATGGATCTTAAAGAGAAGGTGAATTTCCAAATCACTATGGCTAAGGAGGATGATCAACAATTGCAGAACCTCTAATTTAGGGTGGATGTTTTTCAAAATGAGAAATAGAAGGTTAAATATAACATCAGTTTCTTAATAAATTATATCAAGGTAGACATGAATGAGGGGATGCATAATGTTGAGAACCTTAGAGAATACCTTGGAGAGTTATTCGAATCTTAGACACATGGTAAAGGGAAAAGTAAGTAGGGGAAATGTAGTGGGTCCTAGAAAGACATTGACAAAGAAAAATTATTATTTCAAATTGATGCTAATCTCAAAATGATGAAAAGTTATTGGGAAGGCATCTCAAAACATTTATACATGGATTACGCTCAGCTTTCTCCTTCATTGTCCTCTTATGTTTCTTTTATTATTTATGGCCTATGTTTTGGCTATATCTAGCCTTTTTTGTCTTAGTTTATCTCTTGGTCTGTATTATACCTTTGTCTCTATTTTGTTTTTCATTCTCCTAGGGTTTAGAAGACCAACTAGTATGAAGATACACATTTAAACTAGCACATGGTACTACCAAAAAATATTGTTGTTAAATATCTCTAAAAAAAAGACCCAATAGCACCATCTCATGATAAAAATGGTAAAAAAATAATGTAAAAATTAACAATGCAAAAAATAGTGTTAGGTATGGTCCCTAATTGTCTTCTAGGATCAGAGGCTAAAATTCTGATGTAATTTTAGCTAGTTTTAGATTCCATTCTTTGAATCCCTCATGGCATAGGGGGTTGAAAGGGGGGAACCCCCCTTGTGGGGTCTAGGGGGTGTGAAGGTCATGCACCTCAGAGAAATTGTTTATTAAAATTGCCTTATTAAATTCTAATTTTGTATTCAGTCTAGGTCATTGATTAAAGGTTCCCAAATCTGAAGGTAGAGGTTATGTTTAGGTACTTTTTACTCTTAAAAGTATTGATATATGTCTAAGATGTATGATTGTGATTTTATGATGAAATATTGTATACAAAGAGGAGGCTAAAAAGATAGAGAGGTGTCACAAGGTTTGTTATAGGATTTTTTTTCTCCCTTGTATGGCTAGAAATAATATACTGGATAAGTTTGGTGGATGTATCCCATCCTAGGTGAACCACATTAAAACTCATATCTCTTGGTATGTGCATGTTTATGTTTATTTTTAAAATGTTTGATTAATTCGTTTCATAGTTTATTTTATATGTAATTTAGGGACAAATCTGGGTTTTAATTTATCCTAATAAATAGACCACTGAGTCAAAAATAGGACCTCTTGGAATGAATGGATGGAACTTTAGTCATTGGGCAGGGGGTGAAAAAATAAATTTTCAAGCTATATATTCACCAAATGGGGTGAATATTTTTCATTTTCACCTAACCCATTTTTAAATTGGAGTTATGACCTAGAGGGATAAAAGTGATGAAAAATATCACATGGATGAGGACAAAGGCATGTGAGCAACTGACTGAGGGAGATTAAATGACCACCACATGATGGGTCACTAAAAATTCACCTTACTTGAGTTTTTTGGTCATTTATTTCATAATCAATGCTAGGTATTGGACTAAAAATAATATAGTCACCATTTGCATAGAAGTGTAAACAACAAATTCACCTAGAACAAATGATGACTTCACCTAGAGTAAATGACAACATCACCAAAATTAGGTTTAAATTTTTGAATTGGTGATTTCTCTAAAATAGGTCAAGTCACCATTTTCATGCAGAATGGAAACAATGACTTCATCAAAATTCCTTGAAAATCATCAAATCCATGATCTCACCTAAAACAAATGAAGTGGCCATTTTCATGTAAAAAACAAATGGTGCTTTCACCCAATTTACTAAGAAATTAGTGACTTCATCAAAAAAAAGATTTGTTAAGGCACACCTGAGGTAAATAGGCATTTGGTAAGGTATAACCATCGATCAAAGCTTTATGAGAGAGGAGTAAAAAAGTACATACTTGATAAACACTAGCATAGGCTAATGTTGAGGTATACATGGTTTCAAGAATAGATCAAGGTAGTGACAATGTGTGAGTTATGTTGACACTATTTATAGATTTTTTAGATCTATACAAAGGATATGGTGTCATTTTTTCATATTGTGGATCTATTAGATGTAGCATAGATTCCTATGATCAGATCATATTAGCCCTATTTGAGTGCACTAGTAGAGTAGTGGCACTCAAAGAATTCTACATTCAACTTGATCACATGGGAGGCTATAGTGACATTTGAGGATACTTGGTGGATCATCAAGCAACTTATTATAGGCCAATTTTTTTTTTGGATAGAGGCTAGATAACAACAAGATGTGTTGGTTGATTTAATCAAATATAGAGACATTACCATGGCACATGGGAAGGTTGACATTGATCTTCTAAAGACATACTCTAAAATTAGGCCAGATGGCCTTGCCTTGAAGGACCCATCACCAACAACATTGATTGATAAAGAGGTCATCATTATTATGTCTATTATAAGAGGCATTACTTCCTAACAAGATTGGTTGATTATTTTATATGGACTTAGGCAGAGAGATTTAGGTTATGATAGATGATAATATGAGATTTACTTAGGGGCTAGTAGTGTTGGCCCAAATATATAGAGAATTACACATACTACCCTATCAAAGAGGATGGATTATTTTAATGTCTACTTTACTCCATGTTTGGGGATGGGACCACATAGCTATTGATAGTTTGGTTGGCTAAATATAGGTATGTTTCCTATAAGATCCAGTGGCATATGGCTAGGTTCAAACATGTGTAAGCTGTAGAGGACATCGTAGTGAGGTATATTTATATTGGAATATGTTGTATGAGTTGATGACCAAGTTATTTATTTGATGGTTCTACTTACCATATTAGTTGTAGCGGCAACATGATAGTTGGTAAATAATTTTTATGACTTCTTGATACTTATTAAGAGGTAGAAAAATCCATATTATCATGGAGTATAGCCTTGAATGAGTGCTATAGTAGTTTGGTGTGATAGAATATGTCATTGCTGACCTGAGATGGGTTATATAAATCACTCAAGTGAATGGTCATGTGATGATAATGATTCTTAGGAGAAAGGATGTGGGAAGTTATAGGGGAGTTGCATAAACTCTATGAGCCTATGTTGGTGGCCTAACAGATGTAGGTGTGCTACTATCTCATTTTCTATGGTGTGTATAAGAATGTATTCAAGGATTGATAACACCCACATAGGCACAAGTATGTATATGTTTTTATTACTTACCTCTTTTACATGGTAGCATAACTAATTAGTTGATGTGTTGAGCTTCTTGGGATGAATTCTATAAAAATTTGGCCTCACTAAGACAAAAAGTAATAATGGAGTGGAGGAGCGTGAGGATAATGAATGAAATCAAATGCAAAATGAGGAAATTTTGCATTTGAAATCACTTTTTTTTTTAAATAAATGACATAGGGAATGGGATCACATTATTAATGTGATCACGTTATTGATTTTAAAATAATGTGACCTTGTTATGTATTAATGTGATAACATTATGGCTTGTTAATTGATAAACAATAATTTAAATAATGTGATCATGTAATGTCAATAATGTGATTATGTTATTGACATTATGTAATCACATTATGTGAAATGTCTATAGAGTTATCCCCTAGCTTCGTTCACATACTAAGAAAGGACCACATCCTATAACAATGGATAAAAGAATATATAGAAATTAAAGCATAAATAGAACACCAATACTAGTGAAAATCAATATGTTCTACAAAAATGCTATAGACAAGTAGTAAACAAGCACGGAAATAAAACATAAACTACTACCCTCTATGATCATCCCCTCTATGGGAGTGAAGGGTAATGTTTATTAGATCCATGTTCTTCTTCATAAAACCATTATTTATTTTACTAAAAATAGTCCATTCATCCCCCTCACCTAAATTTGGTTGAATTTAAAAAACTATTTAAATTTAACTAATGGATTGAGAGCTCATTAAGGGAGCATGAGTCACCAAACATCTACATATTGTTGTAGATGATTCTATATCCTCTACTTCATTTTAATGATTAATTAAATGAATGGAATCCATCAGTTTAGATGTATTATTTTGTGGTTTTATGGATATTTGATATTGTTTAGGAGTTTCAACATCTGCATCTGTTACTTTAGTAACATTTACCTCATTATTGGGTTTAATTATAATACTTATGCTAGAAAACCATAGAATCATAACATTATTTTGAAAACATCATAATTTAATGTTAGCATAATAATACATTATCTATATCAACATGGTTGATACATAATCAAAATAAAACATAATATAGTTCAAATATAACCTCATAAGTAGTACAATAACCATGTGTAAAGAAACATTGTTATAAATTAAAAGAGTCTATAACTAGAATGATTAAAAAAAATATCATGTCCAACTTGCAAATTTATAATTTCATTTGATTAGGAATAATATAAAAATATTTAAGGACATGTAAAATCTTTAATAACAAACACAAAATACTAGTTTATGTTCAGAATTTTCTAAGGAGGTTTACAAATATTTTTTGATTCAGTACTGTCAATAAGATCATCATGCAAAAAGCCATATAATAAAATATACATAATTATCACTCATGGACATGACACATATATTTTATTACATTTTTTAGGGATAGGTATCCCTATTCATTGATATGTATTATCTAATGTGTTAATCGTATGGCCCAATGAGGTTTTATTCATAGAAAAAAATACCCCTTTAAAACGGACAAATATGAATGATCTAGTAGCTTCATGTGTTTTCTTATCACTCCCTTGTCTAAATTATCACATTTAGGAAAGTGTCTTCCTTTAACTTCGCTGACTACATCATTTTTCCTATCCTCTACCTTAGATTTTTCAAATACCACATCATGGATGATGTTGTTGATTCTAACACTGCAACCATAAAGGGTTCATCATGGTGATCATGCTCATATGTATATATTTCTATGGATAAATCAAGTTGGGTTTTTCTTAAGTCCATAATTAGAAGACATTAAACAATTTTTGGACAACTATAATGAGTTAATTAAGTATTCATCAAAATCTATGGCCCCATGTATAAAAATACCTCTTATGGATTTTTCTAAGGAAATTCTTGTTGAACTTCAACCATAACCTCTCTAAGATTTATCTCAATTAGGTGGTCCACCACTACTTATATAGTTGGGAAGAAATATTTTATACCATTGGATCTATCTTGTGCATTTTCACATACAATTGTAAATAGAATCAAGGATAATATTAGAAACACTAAAAACTAAAAGCATAAATCACAAATCTCTCAGTGTTATAGTTGGGATCTGATACCAAAGTCTGATGCACCCAAACATCAACATTTTTTTAACTAGTGAAACACCTCAAAGACCACAAAAGGAATGGTACCCTAAAGACTTTGACATTAGCCAAGTTGATGGAGGAATCATAATGCCACTTTGATTGTGGACCGAGACTTCTAATTAAAATTCCATGTTACTCTAAAGGTCCTCAAGTTATTGTTTAATATAAATAGCATAGTCTAAAATTAAAACAAATACTATAAAATTAATAAGGTATAGAACAAGGATAGGTAGGCACAATTTTTTACTCATTAACAAAAGTGTTTGTGAGACTTATTTGACTAGTTTTTACTACATAAGGGAAAATTTCACCTCCATAATTAAATTAATGGATTAATCAAAATGAAATTAAATAAAAAACACGTCTAGTACAATATAAGTTATACATTTTAATATTCTGATTGGGGTTCTAGTAGGACTCACTATGGAAAAGGCTTCTAATAATTCAAATATGGAGAGATATTTTAAATATGGCAATGCATAGGGGTAGAATTATGGTGAAAGAACAAAGAAGTTGTAGGATCTACATTATCTGTAACATGTGAAGGTGGAGTTGAAGTTTGGTAATTTTACAGACAATAACAATAAATGTGTAATTAAGAATCAAAAGGGGGTAGATTTGTCAAAAGGGTCTAAGATTCATTTTCCATGCAAAAAAAATTTCGTGGTAGGAGGATAGGCTTTCCATTTGAAAAGAATGGAATTTTCACTCGAACTTACTCTAAAAGGTATCCATGATGAATGTGTTTTAAGAGGATTAACATTCACATTTGTAAATGTTATCTCTTGGACAAATGAGATGGAAAATAAGAAAATGAATCTGCTATTCACTACTAAATCAATCCCCTTAGTTACTTTTTATGGGAAGGAGCTTGAGTATTATATAGACCTGTAATATTCATATTTATTCACATGAGTTATCTATTAGTTCAATTTATTCTGGTAATAAGAATGGTATAGAAGGTCTGGTAGCATTTGATTCAGTTAATATTCATATTGGCTTGGTTAATTAGGAGGTAAAAGGCTTACAAAAGATAGCAATAATACCCAAGAATAGCTCCAAAGAAAAATTTAATTCTTTGATACTCACCAGGAAAGGAAACAAAAGACCCTTATATAAGACACTACCAAAAGTAGGAAAATCTTCTAAAAAAGATATTTTCAAAAAAATACTGAGGTAGATATAGTGAAAATTTACACTAAGTGAAAAATTATTTCTTCACCCATTAGTTAATCATGTTAATGTTTTCTTGAAACATTAGAGGAATGAACAATTACACTAAGCAAAAAGTTTTTAGAGAGTTTAGAAGGATTCATAAACCTATTATTTTAGTTATTTAAGAATCCAAAATTGAGGAAAATTTTCTTATGAGTCATAAAAATGCTTATTAGAGTGAGTCAAAAATAGTATGTTTAATGTGTATGGAGCTTCTCAAGGTCTAATTACCTTTTGAGATTGTAATATTTTGATGGGGGAACCTATCCTCAAATCTCAACATCACATGGAAGTCCTTTTCACTAATGTGATTAACTATAAATAGTGGATTCTATCCAATATTTATGCTACTAATTCCATTTTAGGATGTGGAAATCTTTGGGAAGATATTATATTTTTTAAGAAAAATTGTAGAGATATACCTTAGATACTAGCTATTTACTTCAATTTTCCCTTGCATCCAGTTGAAAAAAAAGGAGTAAATCAAATGTTTATAAAAATCATAGAGGGCTTCTCTTCTCTTATTTTTGACATAGGGATAATGGATATGGAATTAAGAAGTTCTAAATTCACCTAGAGTAATAGGAGATTAGGAAAAATATTATTCAATGCAAGTTGGATAGAGTCATTATTTGTTTAGACTGTTTAGAAGCTAAGGATTTATCTCTTAAGGCACTCCCTAGGATTAGATCAGATCATAATCCGCTTGAGTTGAACTTAAAGGATCAAGTTTCAAAGGTTAATAGCTATCTTTCAGGATGGAACACATGTCATTTTCTCATCCTGATATTCATGATAGGGTTTTTAGAATGGCGGTCTCCTAATGAAAGTGGTTCAATTATGTTCAACCTAATTAAAAAATGAAAAAGGTAAACACCAAGAATTAACAATGGAAAAAACAAGTTTTTCATAAGTTTCACCTTCAAAAAAGAGCATTAAAAGTTCAAATTTAAAAGATTGAAGAAGATATTGAGAATAAGGGATATAATATAGAGATGCAAAATAAATAAATACAACTCTTATGTGATTATCATACAATATCAACAAGGGAAGAATCTCTTTTGAGATTAAAATCCATAACCATTTGGCTTAAGGAAGGAGAAAGAAACACCCATTTTTTTCACATGTCCACTTTGAAGCACATGAAGCACAATTTTATTAAGGAAATAAATGGTAGTGAAGGACAAAATAATTCTTATTGTGATTGTATTGATCAAGAGAGCATCAAATTCTTCAAAAATATGTACAAAAAGGATTTTTGAAGGAGTATCAGATTTGACCAAGAATTTTTGCATGTGATCCCAAAATTGGTAAATCTAGAGAATAATCAAGTGCTTAAATTAGTAACTGCTAATGAGTATATCAAATATATTCTCTTCAAGATGAACTTGTTCAAATCCCCTCTCCAAGATGGATTTTCCATTTCCTTTTTCTAAAAGTTTTGAGAAATTATAGGAAATGATGTGGTTGCAGTCGTGAATGAATTCTTCTATGTCACTTAATTATTAAAACAAGTTAACCATACATTTTTATCAATAATTCCTAAGAAGGAATGGGCTATGAGCTTCTCAAACTTATTTCCCCTAATTTTATTTAATTATATTTATAAAATCATCATTAAACTGATTTTTCTAAGGATGTAACCATTCATGAAAAAAAAGCATTCAAACTCAACAAGGAGGATTTGTCCATGGTAGACAAATTCAAGATGATGTGAGTGTGGTACATGATGCCACTCATTTGATGGATAATAGAAAAAAATTAGAAATGGTGTTAAAATTTGACATGGCTAAGGCATATGATAGATTAGATTGGAGCTTCTTAGATAGAGTTATGGCTCAATCTGGCTTTCAAGATAAATTCAAAAAAATCATCAGATATTGCATTACTTTATGCATGTTTTGAATGTTAAAGGGGTGAGACAAGGATATCCCCTATCCCCTTTTATTCTCATCATTATCGCTTAATTTTTGAATAAATTCATTTCTAAATCTATTGACTCATCATATTTGAGAGGTTTTAAATTAGCACAATTTTTGAAACATGTCTTTCATCAGCAATTTATGGATGACACTATTATTTTGGCTAAATATTATATTTTTGAAGATATAAATATTTAAAAAAATCTCATTATGTATGAATAAGCCTCTAATCATAAAATCAACTTTGACAAAATATCTATGTATTTTTTAAATAAGTCGGTGGCTAAACAAGTTAGAATAACTCTTCTTTTAGGATGAAAAATCAAGGTTTTACCTTCTTTGTATATTAGCATTCCCATATTCAAAAATAAAATCCATGTGGAAACATGGAATATATTAGTTGAGAGATTTCAAACAAATCTTGTATGCTAGAAAATAAAAATCTTATCTCAAACAGGGAAGGTTTTATTTATCAAAAGTGTGTTTAAGAGCCTTCATGTTTATCTTCTCTCATCTTTTATTTTCCCAAAATTTGTTGAGGATAAATTAACTAAGATAAAAAATAATTTTATTTGCGATGGAACTAAAGAAATAAATAGATTTCATCTAGTCACTTGTAACAAAGTCTATTCCAAAAAAAGACATGGCGGTCTTGGACTAAGGAACTTGTAAATGATGAATAAAGCACTTATTTTAAAATTTATGTGGAGATTTATCAAGACTAACATTACTTGGGCTAAAATTCTCTATTTCAAATACTTAAAGTGTTGTGATCCAATTAACATTATTTTAGAAGAATATTTTGTATGTGGCTCTCATTTATGGAACTTCATGTTTTATAATAGGGAATTGATTAGAACTAGTTCTACATGGTAGATCAAAAATGGACACAAGGTATATTTTTGGAAAGAATCTTTAAATCATCCTCTTAATAAAAGTGAGATAAGGCAGCATTTTCAAGAGGATATCTAGAACAAATACGGGTATAAAGTTCATGAGTATTGGAAGGAGATAGAAGGCATTAAATGCTAGGAAATTTTGAGCTTAGACAACACAAATTAGAAGGATAATTAATGTTATCTAATCTCAATAAACTATTTCAAAATGCTCATATATCTTTCATTAATATAGAAGATCAACGTGTTTGGATGGAGTCTTTCAATGGTCACTATAAAGTTAAATCAGGGTATGATCTTCTAAAATACAATCCTAAAGACATTTTTAGTTGTGAGACACTATGGGATAAATGGCTTATACCTAAAATATATATTTTTTCTTTATTTATGGTTTAGAACAAAATTCTTAAAATGGTTAACTTGAGACAAAGAGGATGTATTTTAACTAATGCATGTGTCCTTTGTGAAAAAGATAATTAATTTGTATTTCATCTTCTTGTGAGTTGTTCTTTCTCTCAAGAAATTTGGAGCTATTTTCTTAACAAATTTAATGTCTCTTGGGTGGACGTTGGCTCTTTTATAGAAATATGGCAGTCTTGGGAGTGTCCCTTTAATAAAGTTCTCAATAAAATATGGAAACTTGCTTTGCCTCCTATCATTTAGGGAATTTGGGAGGAAACAACAATAAGATTTTCAAAGGGAACATTAGTAACAACAAATTTATATACAAAAGGATTTTTTATAACATTTTGTAGAACTATAACATTGTGCCAAATAAGAATGTTAAAAGACTACTCCCATATGAACAATTTCCATCTCACAAATGGTAAATTGATATCTTTGAGTTGGGTAACCTAGATATTAAAGATGAAATTAGAAGAAAAACTAAATGAAACCCCCACTTTAGGATGGATAAAGCTCAACTTTGGTGGAGCTTCGAAAAGGAATCCACACCCAGCTATAAGAGGTGCTATCTTAAGAGACCATGATGGAATTTTTTTTGCATCATATGCCGAAGATATGGGAGTCAATTATAACTATTGGGTTGAAGCACTTACGGCTCTATGGGGAATTAAATTGGTGAAACAATTTAGAGTTAAAAAACTCATAATAGAGGGAGATTCTCTTAAGGTCTTGAATTGTTTGTCTAGTAAAAATGCCATCAGTTGGACCATTAAACAATTCATAGAGAAAGATATTGGCATTATATTATCCTTACAACAAGTCCTTATTAAAGACATTTATAGGGAAGGAAACTCTATACCGGATTGGTTTGCAACTAAGGGTGTGACCTCATTAGGATAAACTTCTTGGATAAACTCTGAAGAGCTTCCTAGGGACCTTATGCAAAGGATAAAAATGAAGGTATTTCTAATGAACATATCCCATGATGAATAAAGGGAGCCTTTTAAACCTAGGGGCAAGAGATATTGGGCCCTTAATATTAGTCCATGTATCGTAGTTGTTTGGTTATTCTTCTTAGGATTCTTGAGAAGTTTCTAGAATTATCATCACATCTATTAGATTGTTCAAATACTAAAAGCAACAAAAATACAACTCAATTTTACATTGATGAGTCTATAGTCAAGATTTGGGAAAGATTATGTCCCCTCTATGTATGTTTTATAGGGAGAATAATGGGTTTACCCAAGAAAATAGAACCTAAAATGCTGCAAAAAGTATAGAAGAATGAGAGAATTTAGGAGGCATTATGAATTTTTGGATTTCCAAGGTTCATGGAGAAAATAAAAGGACATGGGCACATTTTGACTATGTTTGCACATGCCTGGGAAGATACAACCATTAATATTAATAGAGTCACTTTATAAATCACAGAGGAACTTATTAGACATATAACAAGTTTCTCTATTGAATAACTTAAAATCTATAAGTCTGCTAGAGACTATAAAAGAGATAAGGGGATATTATTAAAGGGGAAACTCTGGAAATGATGTATAATGGATTCAATCAAGAATCATTACCCATGATGTAAGCTAAAGTCACATATCATCTGAGGTAATATGTCACTTTGGAAGGTTGCTTTAACATTGTCAGATGGTCTTTGTTTATGATTTTGAATTATTTTAGACATGACATTCCATTCAGCTTACCTTTATTTATCCTACATTCACTTGAAGTCTCTATCTTCATGTTTAAGAAAGGTAATTATCCAGATCCCAAATGTGAAGGGGTGATTTATCTTATTCATAAATACTTAAAGGGTATGAACTAGATAAATCCATTTGTCTCTCAACCTCAAAAGAAACCATTGTAGGACGCTATTGTGGATATTAGGAAAATTAAAATGGTGTGGATTAAATACCCTAGGAGAACTAGAAGGAATATATAGGTCAATAGTTCCAAGATCCCTATTGATAAAATGACTAATGTTACTGAGGTGAAAACTTCTAAGACATAAGACAATATCAAAAAATTGTTGAGGAGTGCATCAAGCACCTCAGTGGATTCACATGGGAAGCAGGGCAAGTAGGGTAAAGTAGGATGTCTTGTGGAGGATTGTTTTGTAGTTGAAGATGATAGAAATGAGTTTGAAGATGATAATAATAATAAGGATAAGGTGGATATGTCAACTCAAACTAAGACTCCTTAAGCTAGGAAAACACTAGATATAGATGAATCTAAATAAAAAGGTAAGAATATTTATGACAAATAATAGAAAGATCTGAATGAGAATTTTAATAACATGTTAGTTCCCATAAGGGCAACGAAAATGCAAAAAATATGGTTCAGGAATTTGACCTTCAAAATTCCATCACGCACTGGTTCATGAGAGAGATTATGAATCTCATAGGGAAGGTGATTTTTTTGTAGTAGGAGATCATCATGTTTATCCAAATCACCATGGCTAAGGAGGATGATCAACAATTGTAGAGCCTCTAATTTAGGGTGGATTTTTTGGAAATTGATAATGAGAAGCTTAAAAACAACATTAGTTTCTTCATAAATTATAGCAAGGTAGACATGAATGATGGGATTCAGAATGTTGATAACCTCATAGAACACCTTGGAGAGTTATTCAAGTCTTAGACATTAGGCAAAGGGAAAGGTAAGTAGGGGCAATGTAGTGGGTCCTAGAAAGACATTGATAAAGAAAAATTGTTGTTTCAAATTGATGCTAATCTCAAAATGATGAAAAGTTGTTGGGAAGGCATCTCAAAAAAATTAGGCATGGATTAAGCTCAGGGTTCTCCTTCATTATCCTTTTATGTTTCTTCTATTGTGTATGGGCTGTGTTTTGGCTATATATGTCCCTTTTTTGTCTTAGTTTCTCTCTTGGTTTATAGTAGAACTTTATCTCTATTTTTATTTTTTATTATCCTAGGGTTTGGGGACCCTAGTTCAAACCCCCATTTAACCTTAATAAAAAGAACAACACAAATTTAGAAGACCAACTAGTATGAAAATACATGTTTAAACTAGCACATGGTATAACAAAAAAACAATGTTATTAAAAATCTCTCAAAAAAGACACAATAACACCATCTAGTGATAAAAATTGTAAAAAGATAATGTAGAAATGAATGATGCAAAAAATAGCGTTAGGTGTAGAGCCTGGTTATTTTCCAAGATCATAGGCTAAAATTCTTATGTAATTTCAGCTATTTTTACATCCCATTCTTTGAATCCCTCATGGCACAAGGAGGTTTTAAGGTGGGGAACCCCCCTTATGGGGTCTAGGGGATATGAGACCATGTGCCTCAAAGAAATTTTTTATTAAAATTGCCTTGTTAAATTGTAATTTCATAGTCAATCTGGGCCATTGATTAAAGGTTTTCAGATTTGATGGTAGAGGTTATGTTTAGGCATTTTTCACCCTAAAAGGTATTAATATATGGCTAAGATGTATGATTGTGATTTTATAATTAAATATTGTACACAAAGAGGAGGTGAAAAAGGAAGAGAGGTGTAATAGGGTTTGTTACACGGTTTTGTTTCTCCATTTTATTGCTAGAAATAATATACTAGACAAGTTTGTTGGATGTAGCGCATCTTGGGTGAACCACATTAAATCTAGTATCTCCTATTATGTGCATGTTTATGTTTATTTTAAAAATGCTTGAGTAATTTACTTCATAGTTTATTTTATATGCGATTTGGGGATAAATCTTAGTTTTAATTTATCCTAACAAATAGACCACTGAGTCAAAAATAGGACCTCTTGGAATGAACTTTAGGCATTAGGTAAGGGGTGAAAAATTAAATTTTCAAGTTATATATTCACCCCATGGGGTGAATATTTTTCATTTTAACCTAACCCATTGGTAAATTGGAGTTATGACCTAGAGGGATAAAAGTGATGAAAAATGGCACATGGATGAGGACAAAGGCATGTGAGAAACCAACTGAGGGAGCTTAAATTACCACCACATGATGGGCCACTAAAAAGTGACCTTAATTGAGTTTTTGATCATTTATTTCATAATTAATGTTGGTGTTGGACTAAAAATAATAGATTCACCATTTGCATGGAAGGGTAAATGATAAACTCACCTAGAACAAATGACGACTTCACCTAGAGTAAATGGCAACATCACCAAAATTAGGTTTAAATTGTTGAATTGGTGATTTCTCTAAAATAGGCAAAGTCACCATTTTCATAAAAAATGGAAATAATGACTTCATCAAAAGTCCTTGGAAATCATCAAATCCATGATGTCACCTAAAATAAATGAAGTGACCATTTTCCTGTAAAAATAAATTGAGATTTCACCCAATTTCCTAAGAAATTAGTGGCTTCATCAAAAAAGGATTTGTTAAGGCATACCTAAGGTAAACAAGCATTTGGTAAGGCATAACCATCGATCAAAGCTCTAGGAGAGTGGAGTAAAAAAGTATGTACTTGATATATACTAGCATAGGCTAATGTTGAGCTATATATGGTTTCAAGAACATATCAAGGTAGTGACAATGTGTGAGTGGTGTTGATAATGTTTGTAGAAGTTTTAGATCTATACAAAGGATATGGTGTCATTTTTTCATATTATGGGTCTATTATATGTAGCATGGATTCCCATGATCAAAGCATATTAGGCCTATTTGAGAGCACTAGTGGAGCAATGGCACTTAGAGACCTCTACATTCAACATGATGACATATGAGGCTATAGTGACATTTCAGGATACTTGATGGATTGTCAAGATACTTATTAGAGACCAAAAAATATTTTGGATAGAGCCTAGATAACAACAAGATGTGTTAGATGATGTGATCGAATATAGATACATTCCCATGACACATGGGAAGGTTGACATTGATTTGCTAAAGACATACACTAATATTAGGCCAGATGGCCTCACCTTGAAGGACCCATCTCCAACAACATTGATTGATACAGAGGTAATCATTCTTATGGCTATTGTAAGAGGCATATTACTTACTAAAAAGAGTGGCTAATTATTTTATATGGGCTTAGGTAGAGTGATTTGTGTTGTGATGGATGATAAGACTAGATTTAATTAGGGGCTATTAGTGTTGGCCCAAATCTATAGAGACTTGCACATACTAGCCTATCAAGAAGGATGGATTATTGTAAATTATACTTTACTCCATGTTTGCGGATGGGACCACATATCTATTGAGAGTTTGGTTGGATAGATATAGGTATGTTGCCTATAGGATCTAGTGGCATATGGCTAGATTCAAACATGTGTAAGTTGCAGAGGACATCGTAGTGAGATATATTTCTATTGGAATATGTTGTATGAGTTGATGATGAAGTTAATTATTTACTAGTTCTACTTACCATATTAGTTTTAGTGGCCACATGATAGTGGGTAAAACAAATTGGGACTTCTTGATACTTATTAAGAGGTAGACAAACCCATATTATTAAGGAGAATAGGCCTAAGTGAGTGTTATAGTAGTTTGGTGTGCTAGAATGTGGCCTTGCTAACCTGAGATGGGTTGTACAAAGTACTCAAGTGAATGTTCATGTGATGATAGTGATTCTTAGGATCAAGGATGTGTGAAGTTATGGGGGAGTTGCATAGACTCAATGAGCCTATGTTGGTGGCCTATTAGATGTAGGTGTGCCACTAGCTTATGTTTTATGGTTTGTATAGGATTGCCTTTTGTGATTGATAATACCCACACATGCACAAGTGCATGCATGTTTTTAGCACTTACCTATTTTATGTGAGAGCATCACAAATTAGTAGATGTGTTGAGCTTATTATGATGAATTATATCAAAATTTGGCCTCACTAAGACAAAACACAATCATGGAGTGGATGAGAGTGACGATAATGAATGAAATCAACCACAAAATGAGAAAATTTTGCATACAGAGTCACATTTTATTTTTTTATAAATGACATAGGGAATGGGATCACATTATTAATACGATCATGTTATTGATTTTATAATAATGTGACCTTGTTATGTATTAATGTGATCACATTATGGTTTGTTAATTGATAAACCATAATTTAAATAATGTGATCATGTAATGTCAATAACATGATCTTGTTATTGACATTATGTAATCACATTATGTGAAATGTCCATGGAGATATCTCCTAGCTCCATTCACATACTAGGAAGGGACCATACCCTATAACAATGAATAAAAGAAGATATAGCAATGAAAGCATAAATAGAACACCAATACTAGTGAAAACCAATATGTTATACAAAAATGCTACAGATAAGCAGCAAAAAAGCATGGAAATAAAACCTAAACTACTACCCTCTAGGAGCATCCCCTCTATCGAACTGAATGCCATTTTTATTAGATCCAAGTTCTTCACAAAACCATTATTTATTTTACTAGAAATAGTCCATTAGATGAATGTGAAAACCTATTTCAATTCAACTAATGGATTCAGAGCTCATTAAGGGAGAATGAGTCAACAAACCTCTACGTATTGTTGTAAATGAACCTATATCCTCTACTTCATTTCAATGATTAATTACATAAAAGGAATTCATCAATTTAGATGTATTTTTGTGGGGTTTTATGGATATTTGATATTTTTTAGGAGTTTCAACATCTGCATTTGTTACTTCAATAAAATTTACCTCATTATTAAGTTTAATTGTAAAAATTATGCTATAAAACTATAGAATCATAACATTTTATTGAAAACATCATAATTTCATGTTAGCATAAGAATACAGTGTCTATATCTACATGGTTGATAAATAATAAAAAATAAAACATAATATAATTCATATATAAACTCATAAGTAGTACAATAACCATGTGTAAAGAAACATTGTCATAAATTAAAAGAGTCTAGAACTGGAATGATTAAAACAAATATCATGTCCAACATGCAAATTTATAATTTCATTTTATTAGGAATAAAATAAAAATATTTAAAGACATGTAAAATCTTTAAGAACAAACACAAAACTACTAGTTGACGTTCAAAATTTTCTAAGGAGGTTTACAAATATTTTTTTGATTCAGTAATGTTAAGAAGATCGTCATTCAAAAGTTCATATAATCAAATATACATAACTATCACTCGTGGACATGACACACATAATTAATTACATGTTTTACGGCTAGGGATCACTATACATTGGTTTATATGATCTTATGTGTTAATTTTATGGCCAATGAATTTTTATTCACATAAAAAAATGCCCCTTTGAGAAGGACAAAGTATGAATGATCTAGTAGTTTCATGTGTTTTGTTATCACTCCCTTATCTAAATTATTACATTTAGGAAGGTGTCTTCATTTGCCTCAGTTTACTACACCATTTTTCCTACCCTCTACCTTAGTTTTTTCAAATACCATATCATGGATGATGTTGTTGATTCCAACAATGCAACCACAAAGGGTTCATCATGGTGATCATGGTCATGTGTATCTATTTCTAAGGATAAATCAAGTTGGGGTTTCCTTAAGCCCATAACCAAAAGACATCAAAAAAAATTTGGACAAGTATAATGAGTTAATTAAGTGTTCATCAAAAGCTATGGCCCCATGTTTAAAATGACCTCTTATGGGTTTTTTTATAGAATTCTTTTTTGAACTTCAACCATAACCTCTCTTAGATTTATTTCAATTAGATGGTCCTCCACTACTTGTGTAGGTGGGGAGAAATGTTCTATACCATTGGATCTATCTTATGTATTTTCACATGCCATTGTAAATGGAATCAAGGATAAGATTAGAAACACTATAAACTAAAAGCATAAATGCCAAAGCTTTCAATTTTATAGTTAAGATTTGATACCAAACTCTGATGCACTCAAACATCAACATTTGTTTTTAAATACAGTAATAGAAAACTCCAATAAATAATAAAATGCCTCAAAGACCACAAGAGGTATGGTACCTTAAAGACTCTGCCATTAGCCAAGTCGATGGAGAAATCACGATGCCACTTTGATAGTGGAACGAGACTTCTAATTAAAATTTCATGTTGCTCAACAAGGGCCTAGAGTTATTGTTTAATATAAATAACATCGTCTGAAATTAAAATAAATAATATAAAGTTAATAAGTTATAGAACAAGGATAGATATGCACAATTTTTTTACTCATTAACAAAAGTGTTTGTGAAACTTATTTGACTAGTTTCTGCTACATAAGGGGAAAAGTCACCTCCATAATTTAATTAATGGATTAGTCAAAATGAAATTAAATAAAAATCACCTCCAATAAAATATAAGTTATCCATTTTAATATTCTGATTGGGGTTCTAGTAGGACTCACTAAGGAAAAGGGTTGTAATAATTGCAACATGGAGAGAGCTTTTAAGGATGGGGATACACGGGGAGAATTATGGCTTTCCATTTGAAAAGGAAGGAATTTTCACTCAAACTTACTCCAAAAGGTATCCAAGACGAACGTGTTGTAAGAGGATTAACATTCACATTTGTAAATGTTGTCTCTTGGACAAGGGAGATGGGAAATAAGAAAATGAATTCACTATTCACTACTAAATCAATCCCCTTAGTTACTTTTTATGGGAAGGAGCTTGAGGATTCGATAGACCTGTAATATTCATATTTATTCACATGAGTTATCTGTTAGTTCAATTTCATCTGGCTTTCTTTATCTGTGCAGTTACATATGATGTCATCAGAAATGGGAGCTTGGGAATTGGCTCTTGCAATGAAGAGACCCTTGAAGACACAGCTTTATGAGCTCCATACCATTTATGAAGAGGAAGAGGAAATCATTCATTCACTGTTCAATGAGCTACATACCATTTATGAAGAGGAAGAGGAGGTCATTCATTAACAGCTTTATGAGCTCCAGACATAACTCCAAATACGGGGGGATTTCATATATAGCAATCTTAACCGGTGTGTTGATATCCCTGTTTTTTCTGTTGGCTCGTCCTCTTCTCAAAGCAAGCACAGTTGTATTGAACTAGAGGGTGTACAGAAAGGAATCTCTCAAGATAATATTTCAATACGTTCTACGCGCTGTGGGAAATCAGTTTTCTAATTCCATAAGTTATAAAAATCCCGTGAGTATGTGAAGTTTTATAAACAATTATTAAATCAGAAACGCAAAAAAATTGTAGTCTTTGCCTGCTGGAAGAAAACAAAAATAAAATATGTTAATATTCATTTAATGTTTTTGACTACAGCCATTACAATGATGGATTTCAAAGCTTATACCAGAGGCAAACTTGTTTTTTAATATACACAACGTGAGCATGGCAACGCGAACTTGTTTTCTAATATATTCGCTGGTTCCAGGTAATTATGCCATCAGACATGAGAGCCTCGGAATTTGGCTCTAGCAATTAATAGACCCTTGAAGACGGAGCAAATTAATATTATTATTTCACAATGTTAAAATTGGAAATAATTAATATTTTACTTCTACAACAAGTAAATAAATGAATAACATAGGGTTTATAGAAGTTTAGAGGGGGTTAATATTTTAATTCTTTAATCATTTCAATAAATATTCTATAAATGTTTTATCACTTACAGATTAGCGTACTAATAAATATTAGATGATCTTCAATTTTTTTTAGATTTTCTAATATTTTTTTTTGTGTGTTTTGATTGATTTTTTGATGTCTTAAATACACCAATAAATCTATGTATTTATAAACCCCTTGATTGAAATTAGGATCTAGTTATCAAAGAAAATAACATAAAACAGGGGGAACATTTAACAATACATGACCACTAACCCATAGATGTTCATAATTTATGAAAATGGAACATAACCATTAAACATACTCTATAGATTTGTAGGCCCATTATATGTGTATGATACTATTTTAAAGAAACTATTAGAAATAGAGAAAACCAAAGAAAGAGGAAATAGAAGAATACAAAAGAGAAAAAGAGGGGGACATGATAAAAAATGACGAATCACAATAGTAAATGTTCTAATAATAACCTAATTTAGACCTATAATAAATATAAATGTAATTTCCAAAATAAATATATTTTTACAATAAATTAATTTACTTTCAAGCTAATTTTTTTTAAACATACTAATCCACATTGATGTACACATAGATATAGATATTAAATTAAAATACATCAAGTGTAAATACAAAATTATTCACTCTTAAAACTCTCGCACTAAAATCCAATCCACATATAAAACATACAAGATTATTTTAAAAGCGGATAATTGACTATAATAATAATCTATTAAAATATAAAAGGGAAAAGCTAACAAAAATACACCCGTTCTTTTTTATATGTGTAAATCCTCATATTAAGTTGCATGTAATTGAATCTTTGTTTAATCTTACATGCATACATGAGTACAATACCCAGTGGCAAAAAATTAAATTTAAAATAATAATATGAATGTTTAGAAACTAAATGGATAAAATTTAACCTAAACATGTATGGAACATGTTGAGGATAAAGGTCCTATGTTGACTGAATTTTCTAGATTCTAGAAGCTATAGTCTATATTTTAGATAAAATGAGGAAATGTAATCCCCCTGTGAGATATGAGATAGATCTATGAAACACATATCTCAAATAAAATAGAATGGTGCATCGTGTGTAAGATAAGATATAAAATTATTGATCTCCAATTTAAAAAGATATAATCTTAAAATCATGTATGTTATTGATAAATTACCCCATGTGGGGATTATGATGCAACCAATATAAGTGCATGATTAATGTGTGTCAGAAGGAAAAAAATTATGCAATGTAATTAAAGATTGATATTCTCTACATGTGAAAAATGTAATCAATACAACCATAATCTAACGATATGCCAAACATGTTAAAATGGTCATCAATGTAAGAACATGAGTAATATAACTTACATAAGAAAAACTAAAGTAGTAGAGCATAAAGGTATTATGTCTTATACGAAGTAAAATTATATGCATAGTATAGAAACAATACAAGGTTCCCTATATAAATTAATGATATAAGGTGGGCAGTACAAGTAA
Organism: Torreya grandis; assembly: GCA_037957365.1. NCBI lineage: Eukaryota > Viridiplantae > Streptophyta > Pinopsida > Cupressales > Taxaceae > Torreya > Torreya grandis. The sequence goes on from JARHVA010004758.1 coordinate 883,756, forward strand.
AACAAGATGTGTAAATTTAAATAAAAAATATTGTTTCTTTTCCCAATTGACATGTGATATAGATCATAAAAATATAGGAAAGAATATAAAAATCATACATGCTATGGATCATGGAAAATAAATAGATAATGAGACACCTTTTGACACATGATAAAAAAATTCATCAAATTAATCTAATAAAAATAAAATGCAAGGATCTAGACACTTCAACACAAAACTTAAAGCCTCAAACTCACTTTTGCAACATGACCACTCAGAACTGCTTGAATGCTTCAAAACCCAATCATAACAATTGACCATCAACATCTATACAAAGACATTTAATTCCTATCAATGCACTCATATGAACCTCATATTACTTTATAACATATTCATATGCATTAGACTCTTCAACTCTGGGCAAATCAGCTCATACTCATCTCTGCTAGATGACTACTTAGAACTGTCAAAAAAATCAAAACACAGTCATGAAAATAATGAATCAGAACACATGTAGAGTCATTCTCAGGAACTTCCAATAGGTTTATATTATCTTTCAGCATCCTCAGATAATTTAAAATAAATAGATTATAGGATTAAATTGCAATATTGGTTTTAAAGCCCAATCTCAGGTCTTCATTGTATACAAACCTCATTATGTTAGATAGGTCAGTTTGAGAGCACCTTTCTGCTTATATATAATCACCTTCAAGTATTCTATGCAAAAGGGATATGTGTTACATTTATTTAAAAACAACCCTATGTAATTGGATCCATCCCTAATCCATGGAAACACACCCCTAACCTCATTCCCACTTTTTTTTTACAGTCTTCTTCACTAGGCCTTTTTAGTCAGAGGTCAACTTCCATGACCAGTTTAGCATATTTCAAGTCTAAAACCTACTCATAAACCATCATGTGAATAAGACACAAGTCTTAATATTAAACTTACATCCTCTTATTAATGTTGACTTGATCAACTCCTCCTGTAATAGCAAATTTCAAAAAAAATATGGCTTTTCCTATAGGGTCCACTTACTCATCTGACATACCAGTGTCACCTAGAGGTACTTGGGAGAGTCCACTACATGATCCAATCATCAAACTAGTTCATCTGATTCATTTTGAGCCATTTTCAATATGATCTTCTATATCGGATCATAGTTAGGGTGTTAGAGAGGGTTCTAACCACCTTATACTCTTAAAAATCATTCATAAAACTTGGGCCATTAATCCAAAATTAAGTTCCTAAAAATTTGATATAAGATCATTTCCCAACTTCCATGAACTTATTATGATCTCATAAAAATTTTGCACATACCAAGGAGCACAATAAAGTCCTTGTCATGTTTGTAACACCTCATTCTATGCACATAGGAAACCTCAAAACCTTATTTCAACTCAAGATCTCAGAATTCACCAACACTCTAGAAACAAAATTTAAAACATTTATCAATGCTCGTTTATCTATTCATGCCTTGAGAACTGAACCTCATACCTTATTTGATCACCATCTCTCTCTTTGCTCTTTAGGCTTTGGATCTGGAGTTCATATTATGCCTCAAAGTAGACCTTCTAGGTATTGTTCAATCACTCTCCACCTTACTCACATTCCCATATAACCTTATAAATTATCTACCACTATTTTTTATCCTTCATAGGTCCTAACAATACTTCATGGTACATTACTGGGTTAGGTAGGGTTTAGGACTAGTCTGATTACATGCTTAGGTTGAAGACCATACCCCTATAAGCTTACCTTGAAAATTTCCTAAGTGTTACAACACTTAATATTCATGATTTATCATCCTTAAACATCTACTCATACCTATGTGTATCTATCTTACCATACCACCATCTTCATACCCTCTCACAAGGTCTCTTCATGTGATGATCAAAGTTATGACTAGGTTTCTCAAGCATGTGAAGCTTGAAAACTACACTTGAAACATTACATGATGCTTCAACACTTTATTATATGACTTGTAAGGTCCTTAAATAAAATAATATATATATATACATACTTCTTAATACACATGCTCATGATATGACAATTCTCCTCTGGACTACTATTCAAAAGTATGTTTACCTTATATCTAAATCTTGACCTGAAAACATGTCATCACCGTTAGAAGAATCATTAGGTTTCCTTAAATTTATATATTTTCATAACAAATCCTTGTCACATACCAATTCACCATGCATCTTTACTAGATCCACTTTGACATCATCTTTGACCTTGACACTAATGACATTCAATTTGACCTTGACATCAATGACAACACTTATCAACATCATGTTCTTAGATTTATTTCAAACATGGTGGTGAGATAATTTTCAAAACAAGTGTGATGTGAATTAAACCTTATGTTTTAAATAATATACACAAAATTTCATTCCTTTAATTCATGAATATAGGATAAAGATGGACTTGTCATAACTAAAATAAAAATCAATGAAATTATTTTTTTAGTATATTTTAAATAAATAACACAAATTAACTACTTTAAGTTAAATATATGCATATAATAATTAAACAAAAAAATTTTTATATATATCATCCCTCTATATCCTTCCAACTCTATTTCTTGTTGTGTATAGTTTGATCTCAAAAAGAAAAACTAGTGTTTTTTTGTTTTCTCTTCTATATAGATAGATTTCTCTCTTTGTGTATTTTATATTTGCATGTTAACTTTGATTTTTGACACTTGTTAACTTTATACTATATGAACTATTGATCACCTTTTAATAGTGGTTGTGTATCTTTAGATTACTATGTAAAATTTCTTTTAATGATGTTTACAGTAGTTGTTGGAAATTATTACCACACTACCTTTGGCAATCCAACCTTTTTTCAGCATTCATGTTAATGAAGTTGAAGATAGGTACACATGATATTGGCATGTTTCATGTTGGAAACTCATTTAATGTAATATGGAAATGGGGAGGATTAATCTAAATGATAAATTAAATAGAGAGATGTGAGAGGGAACTGATAATATCGTGCAGAGATCACATGTTGAATTATTTTTCTCCCAAATAGTGAATGCTTTATGAAAGAATTACAAATAATTTTTTATTGGTGTATCGAATCTTGGTAAATCTTAGTTATTATGAGAATTAAATTACCTTTTGTAATTTCTTGTATAAAATGAGTTTGAACAATATAAACTAAAATTTATGCTTAATATTATATTTTAAATTTGTTGTTAGAGTTATATATATTGTAAAAATATCAATAATATTATATTTTATATGATTTATATTTTTTGTTAGACACACAAATCTAATATAACGACCAAATTCACTCATCCCATCAAATTCACTATTCCTATAAACACTATTAGTTTATATTTTTTTATTCTATATAGCATTGATGTTGTTTATAATATACTATAGTAAGCAAAAAATGTTATTAAAAAAATATACAAATATAAATCATAACATAGAAGTTAAATTGGGATAATAGTTTAATTAATCCATAACCAATTTCATAATAATGTGAAACATTCCATGTGCCTAAAATTGATTAATTAAAACCAAGATAATTAGCTTGGTTCCTTTGTAATAATTAAAATATTTGGATTAAGTTTTCAAAGATGTTTGAAGAATATTATTAATATTATGGCCCTGACATCGAATAAGTAGAACCAACCTAATTATCTTGGTTCCTTTATAATCATAGAATATTTGAATTGAGGATAAATTTGAAACTCTTCGAATAATTGTATCAATATTTTCTTTTATAATGGTAAGAAAAGGCTATTGAAAAAGAACCCTTCATTTATTTAAAAGAGAAGAAATATTTAGCAATAACATCCATGTAAAACACCTCTACCACTAGTAATAGAAAGTAATTGTGAGTAAGCTATAAAGCAACAAAAAGAAAACCTCACAACAAGTTATAAATATGATGTAGCCAAAAAAATTACAACCTTTCAATAGGTTGAGATTCATAAATTAAAATCTCATAAAGGTTGTGTCCCTTCAACACCATCACGTTTATGGGGGTAGAGAGTTGTGTTTCCACATCAAGTCCCTTTCTAGGGTGGCCATTTTTTATTTTTGCTCACAATAGTTCAATTATATCTTTCCCCTAGATCACAATAAATAGGGATACAAAATTCAATGGAATTGATGGGTTGGGACCTATCTAATATAACATGAGAAATTATACTTAGGTATTTATTTAAATTTTTAAGAGATCATTATACCTCATTTCTAATTGCCCCACTTGTATTTATTGTCTCGAGAGATTTTTAAACATCAAATAGAAAATTTTGAATCTATCTCCAATAAATCACTCCATGTTGCATCATAGTCACTCCCAAATTTTAGTATGAGATATTTAGGAAGGTTTTCGTTCCACCATGAATTATTAATCTTAATTTTAGAATAATTACTAGTTGTGGCCAAATCACATGTTTCAAAACATCTACAACATCTAAAGAGTAAACGTTCATAATCAATAGATTATGTGAAGTGTCAGTCCTTTAATTTCACTTCAACTTAACCTAGAAGTTATTTATAAATACCTATGCTAACCAGGATTCTAGAAAATGTAGAATGATATATTACCACTTTATTAGAATCTATTAACATGAACTCACCTAGGGAATCTATTATAACTTGAAAACAAGATTCTATCTAGATCTAGAGAGGTAGCTATGGTAATTGAACCCAAATATGGCTCATATTATTTATTTGTATGAGGGGATTGAAGGATGGGTACCATACCTTAACCAAAAGAGTATACTATGTCAGTCCCATGTCTAGACATAATCTTGAAAAACCACTTTCTTATATTCTTCATGGTCTAAATATACAATAAATAAACCCTTAACACAGGGAAGTATTTCAATATTACCTATTAGTAGGGTCCTCCATTGATATGATATCCATGAGTGAGTATCAATTAGGCTAGGTTAAAATCCATTGAACCTTTAAATGACTCCTTTTGTTGAATAAGCTTCTTGTAGACCTAATACATCCTAAAACACTTTCTTTTGAAAGGTAACTAATTAGATTGATTTAATAGGTGTAAAGGGGATTTGTCTTTATACTTGCCATCTACCTTGGCCAATAAATTTCAAATGCAAAAGGGAATCTAACTCTCTTATGGATACATTTGGAATTATTTTTAGGGGATTTTATCCTACCAGACTCTATATCTATTGCATACCAAACATTAAATCCATCCTCCACATCCTCCTCCTTTGGTTTCATTCTATTTTTACTCTATATCTATAGATATCCTAATAACAAATTTGTCACTACCTCTCTATATAGGAAACCATGCCATTGCTCTCTACCATGATCCTGTGTCTTACAAATCCTTATCTTAAACATCAATGCCACCTTGTTATGCAAAATAAAACATGTTTCTCGCTATTTTGATCTGCTCCCTAAATAATCCCTACCTTAGATCCCACTGTATTACATCTACTACAACCTTCTATCTCTACTATTGTCATCGAGGTCTATTCTCTTCCTAGTTTCAAAATTCTAGCATCAATAGAGACTAATTTTTATCATTTTATGGCAATTTCATAATTTTATTAATATTATGTATTTTTAATGACTATATTTGATCTTTGCCTCAAGGTATATTGCTTTATTTTTTGTTAAGTATCATATTTTACAGTTGATTAGTCATTTATTTGCTTCAATTTTCTTCAATTGTTTAGATATTTTATATTTTAAATTTGGATTTAGTTGTTATCCTTTAATTGTCGTTTTTCATTTTTTTACAACATTTTTTGATAATTTTTTGTTTCTTTGCATCTGTGATATTTTTTTATGACTATTTTTTCTTTCTAGATCCTTGTATTTTGTTTTTCTTAGAGCAATTTGGTGAATTGTTTTGTCATGTGTCAAGAAGTGTCTCATAGTCTATTTATTTTTCATGATCCATATCATGTATAACTTTTATGTTATTTCATATATATATATTTTATCTATAACACATATCTATTGGCGAAATAAATAATATTTTTTTCAATAAATTTACACATTGTTGTGCCATAACACACACACACACACACTTCATTTTTTAATTCATGGGGATCCACTATTCTCTGAATATCTTTATTTAGGGTGCTCATAGCCTTATAAATTCATGTATTTGGTATTAGTTTTTATAACTATAATATTTTAATTGAATTCCAATGTTATAAAATATGAAAATTTGAAGATCAAAGCTTGAACAGTCATTTTGATGTTTTTAAACATTGGGTTTTCATAATTTTCATGTTTTGTTTTGACTAATGGAAGTATTTTATTTTGTCCTAGTGTTTCCTATGTTGTATATGATCATAGGATTATTATATGAGTGTTACCAAGCAATCGTTGACTAGTACCTATTTTATTTTAGCCAATAGTTTGATAGGTGGATTTACTACCTTATCCAAAGCCCTTTATTCCTTTGTAAAATATCCAAGTCCTCTGAAGTCCCTAACCTCTAACTATTCGATAGGTGGAATTTATATGTTATGTGTAACATTTTATATTTAAAGAAATTTATAAGTGTTCCTAGTCTCTAAGCTCTTATAATAGGCTATGTGACACATTTACATGAACCTATAATAATAGAGAATTTAAAATTAAATATTAATAATCTAATGATTTTGAGCCTCTGTACAGATGACACCTCTTCACTAACCCAAAAATATGAAGTGATTAAAATTTTAAGTCTAATGGTCCTAGTAACCCATAGTCTAATACCTTTGGGCTTTCGAGCTCTGAATAATTAATAGTTCTCACAATTTCATTGACCTAGAGCATCAAAGACTAATAACTAAGTTAATGGTCTAATGGTCTCTTGGATCCATGACTCTTAGCCCCCATGGCCTAAGATCAATCCACATGTCAACATCACGTCAATATAGAGAATTAAAAGGAACATACATATTTAAAAATGCCAATGTATTAGTGCCTCTTAGCCTTCAAGTTTTAACAAGCCAAAAATTGTTCTACATGGCGCAACAACATTAACTCATGGCCCCAGAACATATAAAATGAATTTATAAATCTAAAAGCCTAAGTAAGTGAGAAATGGAAAAGTGTCAAAATCTATGAAGTGTATAATTAAAATTCACATAACGAAAGATTGACAACAAAGCAAAGAATCTTGCAAGTGATAAAAAACAACTATTTCAGGCAAGGTGACTAGACATGCAAAGTTAATGAGAAGTTTCCATATGTCAAATATGAACCTACCAAAGCTAACTCACACATTCTAATTGAATTGAGAATCAAATTAGAAGTTATAATATTCATTGAAGTCACATAAACTAATCATTCAAGGCATAAGCTTTGGGAAATATATGCAAAATCTAGGAAAACATTAGTCACTTTGCCATTAATCTACAAGCAGATATTGCATTTTAGAGATTCTCTACAACCAAAATATCTATTTTTATATGGAACCTATGAAGAGAATTTTTACAATCTGTAAAAGGATTATACAACTTGAGATTGCTAAAATGGATTCCTCTTCAAATCAATCATGCATTTAGGGTCCTTTTTCCTACTCTTATGTGGGAATTACTAAATACATGGATATAATGTTTGACAAAGGTGATCTTGAGTTTAAATTCATACACTACTCATCATTCTGGAATGTAGTCGACTATGTTCCTACATATTATTCATAGGCCAAATTATCCCTATATGATAAGTAATACATTGATGACTTTTTGGCCATCAAAACCATAGGACTTCATCAAACAAGAATAAAACAAAAGGTAATGATTTAAATTGGCATGTTTAGGGATTTATTTATTACTAGTAATTATTATTGGAATCTCCTCCAATATAAGAAACTAAATAATTTAGTTTCTTATATTTTTGGGATGGTATTCAAGAGGTCCCTTAAACTCTTAGGGCCTAAGGTAGTATATAACCAAGTCTCTACCAACCAATGACTTGAGCATAATATTGAGGAAAGCAAATTAAACCAATTTATACTAAAATTCTAAAGATTAAATCATAAGGGGTCCATTTCTTCCAATGGAATTATCAATTTTAAGCCTTGGATTAGGATTACCATGGTCTTGGTATATAAATTGTATGGTTTTCCTAGAATCACATATGTACAAGTGGAATGGGTCTGTTTATTGGACATACTATTTACCTTCAACAATATTTTTTCCCTTTATGAGGTTGTTAGTGTTAGGATAAAGGCAAAAATGTATAAATATGAATAAATACCTACCAATGGAAGCTTTTACATGATGTATTATTTACTAGATGTAGTCTTCAACATAGTTCATAGTGTAAATGGATAATTATGGCAACCGTCGACTAAATATGTTAATAACAAAATCTATGAGGATTATTAATTTATGTTCATCCACAAATTCATAGGAAAAATAAAAAAGGATTTGTGTAGAATAATATCTCAAATGTACCAGGCAATTCATGTCACTCAGATGCCATAGCTGTTTAAGAACTTGAGGAGAAGCATTAAGAAATTATGGGATTACTAGTATTACCCCAACATGACAATTATCAGGATTGAAGGGACAAGGGAACCTCATTTTATATTGCCTTTCCATGTCCCTATTAAAATTATAGAGAAGTAAATAGCTTACCAAATATATAATAACATATATGAATATCTAGGTTTGAAGCATTTGGCCTATTACTTTAAAACTCATCTAAGTATTGGTCAACTCCAATATGTGGTAAGATATCACTAAAATAAAGTGGGGAATGTGAGAACTCACTATAATTTTGCTGAGGCCTAGTTTAGAAATTGGGAACATGAAATGAAAATCAGGAACTACCTCGAAATCCTAAGGGAGAAGAAGAAGGTGAGTCTTACATATGGTCACTAGGGATATGAACATGATATAATTTTCTTAAAAATAGCTGATGATTCAAAGGTATGGACACACATAAATAATGAAAAAAATTACATGATGTTCAACAAGTCCATCTAATATAATCTAGATATTCCAAAATATAAGGCCAATGAAATGGTGGAACAAGCCAAGAAGGTGTGGATTTATTAGTGACCCCTAACTCAACCACAAGATTTATCATGCCTAAGAAAACCCCTCTTTCTTACATTAGATCGGGTGAATATACAAGAGGGGGAGTCTAGCATCCAAAGGGATAAAAACCTCTAGATCAAAAAGGAGATTCCTTAAGGGTTTCCTAGTCCCTGACCAGCTTCTACTTGTCTAATTACCATTGCCACATAATTAGGCACAACCACTACATTAGAGAGAACCCCATCTCTATAGGATAAATATAAGAGCACATTATTAATGACACCTATAAAACCCCTCATAACAATTACACAAGTAAGTCTTCCAAATTTTTTGTAATATTCATTCCCATCTCTTCCATCCACTCCTCCATCCCCTCAACTAGGACAATTTCCATCCACTCCCCTTCCAATATCATTATTCCACCTTTCATCATATTTATACCACCACATTAGAATTCATACTACTATGGTCCCTTCAATTATTTCATCATCCTACTCACCTCCTATATATCTCATAGCCACTTACCAGAGGAGATCCAAAATTCTTCTAGCCTCCTCTACAACTCAAAAACTAGAGTAAAGACAATATGATGGTCTAACTAACATAGAATAATCCCCTAATGAATAAGAAGCATAGGAAGAAAAATTGGATAGGTGATATCCCTTGTGTACTATAACACATATGGGGAGGAAGATAATGTAGAAATTATGATGGAAGTAGAATAGAAGGTGAGTGAAGAAGAGGCCTGAATTGAAGATGATGAAGAGGTTGAGTTGGAAAAGTCCTAATAGTAGAGTAAAGTGAAAAGAAAAGTCAGGTAGTATCTTCTTTGGTTTATTTTGTCTCTATTTTATATACCTCAATTATATATTTTCCACCATCTAGTCCTAGTTTTTCATTATTTCGTACAATTCATTCTTTTATTCTTTCAATTTCTACACAAATAAAGACTCCTAAGAAGATAGTGCATTTTTTAGATTTGGTTAGTGTTTTAATTTTTGATCCTATAATGTGACCAATCCCTAGGAAACCCTTAGCCCAAATACATCTACCAATGTCAATACATCTATCCACTTTGATATTTGATAATATCCCTAGATTAACTAAATTTATTGTTGACGTTGATCCATAGAGGGAACTTTCATCATGGTAGATGATTGTTTACCCCCATTGTAGTTATTAATTAAAATAATTTATTCATTAACATCTTCAACATTCACTCCTTAATCAATAACTCCTCCTATGAAACCTCCATCCTCTACCTCTAAATCCTCAGTCCATAAGGAGAATAAGAGAAACTTATTATTACTGAATGGGTTGGAGAAATGCAGGGAAAGAAGGATAAGAGAAAGAATTTAGTTTTCACCAAATTGCCCATAGTCTCCACCAAATTTAACATGAAAAGTGGTATAATAAAAAGGGTTAGAAAGAGGAATACATTAAATATTGATATAAGGGAAGAATTTTAATTTCAATAGAGAGAACATATATTTACCTTAGCTAAAAAACATAAAAAGAATCTTGGTGATCCTAATGAATATACAAAGGATTTTATATTTTTGTGGATTCTACTATGTAGGTAATGAATGAAATGTAAAAAATTAATGAGGAATCACAACAAAGGCTATTACAAAGGCAAATTATACATGATCTTCATGAAATTGTTACTAGTGTATACAATACAAAAACTAAGCTATATGATATTTTGAACATCATTTGGCCTTTTAGAGGTAAAATCCATTTATAAATAAATAAAGTGCTAAAGTTGTGGCACCAATTAGAAGAATATGAGAAGAGGCTTACCTTTTTGATTCAATGTTCTAGGATCAATTCATTTAACCATCTCAGCTTGATGTCCAATCAAGATGTAGCATGGGCCTTAAACTATGTAATTATGAAAAAAAATGTTACTCTTGCATGATATAATTAGACGAAGGCTTTGTTAGCACATCTAGTGAACTAGGAAAAATAAGCCTTAATAAATTTAAATGATATGAGGTTCCCTACTGTGATCATCTTTACAGGTGAGTTAGTCAACACACCAAATTTTGAGACCCTTTTTAACACAACAATAAATAGATTTCAAGAGGAGGTTGAAGGAATGGTATATAATACTAAAAATGAAATTTTATAACTAATAAACTTTGTTAAGGATAAGGTGACAAAGGTTGAATCCCTAGAATCAGAGTGTAAGTATTTCCACATCATCATAGTCTCCCCAATTTCTTGGATATGCAGTCATGCATACTCTAGGTGGGCTAGTCTTGATCTCTCAAGGAGCTACAACGACCACTTCAATTTCAATAGTTGTCACTCCACTGACTTTGGTATCTACTTTGAATATGTTATAATTTTCTTCTTTTGGCACTATTACATTATCACTTTATAAAAATACATATGTATTTTCATGCTTTATTGAGATGACACTATTAATTCATAATTTTTTTACCACATATATATTACATTTTAGACAACGAATTATATTTTCAGCAGTTATTATTGTACATGCATAATTTGCATGAGATTAGCATATATTGTTATCTTTTAACATGTATTTTTACACTTCACCTCAGAGATGGCACCTTTCCCATCCATAACGTATTTATACTTGTATCCTCCTAGTCCCAAAGGGAGGAGAATATTGGATACTTAAATTAATAAGAAATTCTAAGAAAAGTTTTTTAATTGGTCTAGATGTCCAAATCTTGATTCTTCTCCAAACATGTGGATTGTGTAAGAAGATATATTATTTTAGTTTTTTAATCTTTTGATTATGAATTAGTTATCTCTTTAATATTCAATTACTCATATTGAGTTATTTTTTATCTAAATGTTTATGTCATATGAATCATAAATCCCACTTGTAGATGTGTTATTACAATCTAAGAAACATGGCAACCTTTGATTTTATGTGTTTAAGTTTGTTGTATTCTAGTTCCTTTAGCATGTTAACTATGTTTTATTATTTTTATGATATAGTGTCCTACAATGAAAATTAGTCTTTGATTCCTTGTCCAACCTCTAGTTCAAGTGTTGGTCTATAAAATTTCAATTTGGTGTGGCCCACAAGCCTCCTTTTATACCCTACTTTTCCCTCTTTTTTGAATCTATTTTTGGTCCTACCCACCTTAGGTTAGATCCATCATCAATCCACCCATATTAAATATATTTATATTATTCTATATTTGACCCATTTATGGTAAACAAACTATTTCACTCATGGCTATTACATCAACAAGTTGTTTACAAAATTGAATACCTAGCAACTTGTGCCTTGGAGTGAATTTCATTCATAAATCTTGAAAAATTAAAGGATACCTTGCAAAGGTTTCTTTCGAATACATAAAACCCACATCAACACACATGTTATGTTACTAGAGCTACTCAACTTATATCTTTCATTTATATAGGGAACCTTGTATTATTTCTAGATTATGCACATTTTTCCCTTCATAGAAAGCATAATCCCTTTATGCTCTACTAATTTATTTTTTCGTATGTAGGGAATATTACTCATGTTCTTAAATTGATGACCATTTTACCATGTTTGGAATATCATTGGATTGTAGTTGCTTTGATTAAATTTTTCTAATCTAAGGAAAATCACTCTTTTACTTACATTGCATAACATTTTTCCATGTGGCACATATTAGTCATGCAGTTATATTGATTGCATCATAAACCTATGTGGGGAAATTTATTAATAACATACGTGATTTTAAGATTATAACTTTCTACGTTAGACATGAATAATTTTATATCTTATCTTACACATGATGCACGTATTCTATCTATTTTGAGATTGTGTTTCATAGATGTTTCTAATATCTTAAAAGGAGGCTTACATTTCCCTCATTTTATCTAAAGTCTAGACTCCAACCTATAGGCTCTATAAATTCAATACAAACTTTATTCATATACATGAAAGATTTAAAATTATTTCTTTTAGACATAGTCAACATCTAACCCCTATCCTCACCATGGTTTGTACATATTTGAGGTAATGTTTATCAACTTATTTTCTAAACATTCACATTATTGTTTTAACCTTTATTTTTTGTCATTGAGTGTTGTACTCAGATATGAATCTAGGATTAAACAAAGATTCAGTCACATTCAACTTAATAAGGAGATTTACACATCTCAATGGGTGTATTTTTGTTAGTTTTTCACTTTTATGTTTTAGGAGATTATTTTTATAGTGACTTATCCACTTGTAAAATGTTCAAGTATGTTTCACATGTGGATTGGATTTCACTATGAGTTCTTTAAGGGTGATGAATTTTTTATCTACACTTGACATATTCATATTTAATATCTATATATGCAAACATCAAATTGAAGTAGTATGTTTACAAAAAAAATAGACCCTAAGTAGATAAATTTGTCATAAAATGTATGTTTTTGGAGATTATTTTTATAAATTTATTAGTGGTCTAAATTAAGTTATTATTAGAACATTTAATACTATGATTTTTCATTTTATATCATGTCCCCCTCTTTTTTTTCCCTTTTTTTTTTTTTTTTCTTATATCTCCTATTGCTTTGATTTTCTCTATTTCTAGTGGTTTCCTAAAAATAGTATCATCCGCATATAAAAGTTTCATCAATCTATAGATTATGTTTAATGTTTATGTTCCATTTTCATAAGTTATGATCTTCCATTGTTTAGTGGTTATGTAATTTTAAATATTTTTCCTATTTTATGTTATTCTCTTTGACAACTGAGCCATAATTTCAATCAAGCGGTTTATAATTACATAGATACATTAGTCCATTTAGAAAATAAGAGAATCAATCAAAACATTTAGAGAAAGCCATTAGAAAAGCTAAGGAAATGTAAAGGTCATCTAACATTTGTTAATACTTTATCCTATAAGAGATAAAACATTTATAAAGCATTTATTAAACAATGAAGATTATTCTATTGAGATACTTGTATTACATTGGACCTTTTAGTGCAGATTACATTTTACTATGTTTGTTTCCTTCAATATTGTGTACCATTGATGTATCTGGTAAGTAGTGGACAATTAAAACCTCTACTAACCTTAAGCATAGGTCCCAAATACTATCTTTTTCCTTATCATTTGTGAGTTCAGTTTACCTATTAAAGTTTGAATAAGAAAATCAAATTTCTAATAATGGGCACAAAGATTAGAAATACTGAATGAAATCCCCAAAAATAATAAACCTAATCATCAAATAAATGTTAAATTTTTAACTTAAAAATAAATAAAAATACAAAATATAAAATTAAAAATTAAAAAAAATCACAATTATAAGACCCATTGATATGGAATATATAGTTTTATAAAAAATTTAAAATCATAATAAATTTTTTAGGTTATCATTATCTTACCACAAATCTCTAATTTTATTGTCAACCTATAATAATTGCTTAAACAAATCTAAAATTTGAGTGGATCACCCACCCACCAAAAAAAAAAAAATCACAAATGTCCAAATTAAAAAATGTAACTAGTTGGCACGAAAACTAAATACAATCATTGTATCTAGGCCATTCCACGAAACAACCTACAAGCAAAATTCACTTTCATATAAAATATGGACTTACTAAATCCATTCTTTATCGGTTTCTTTATTTATCCTAAATGTCCAAGTTAATTCAATGTGAACATATTCATCCGAAGAAAGAAAAAAAACCTTCCACTCCTTTCATTGGGAAAATATCCGTTATTTTTTCAAACAACTTAAAATTTCTAGTATTATTATTCAAAATAACCTTGAAAATTTTAAGTAGTTTTCATCATAATTATGTTAGTGTGATATTTATTGTTTCTTTGGTTATTATAATAAGTTATTTTATTTTATTTTGATTTTAGAAGAGATAAATGTATATTTTTATTTTGTATTGATATACAATTATGTATATTAAAATAATTATATAATTTATATTGTTTATGAAAAAATAAATACAGATATTTTTATTTCACCATTCCCTACCCATGACAAAGAAGGATAGATTTGAGATATAATATCCAACCTCTTTCCAATAAGTTCAAAATATATGTTCATTTATTCAATTCTGAACATAAAAAATGAATAGATGACATAGAAAATACTTTACAAATCATCCTACCTTCTCACAATTCTCTTCTTTTTATTGTTAAATACATGGCTCTAAAAGGATTTGAAAGATGGTTGATTAAGGTGTAAGTTATTTTAAAGAAGTTCATAAATATTATGCTATATCAATGTGTTAGCAATAAAATATGAACATATTGTACTTTTCTAATATAAATTTATTTCGCATCTTGCAATATGATAATTTCAATTAAATAAATTCAAAATTATCTCTTTTGTTCATCAAGGCTACTAATAATATAGAGGTTACTCCCAACCTTGAACATGACATAACTAATTCTTTAGATAAATGAGAAAAAATGATCAACTTGGAAGGAAGCCAGTATTATTTTTGACTTTTAGGGTTTGTTTTGAATTAGCATGACTTATCCCATAATATTTCCTTGTTTAACTATACGTCATTTTATAAGTAATACTTAGAAAAGCTAACATTCTGACAATCATTTATAATGATGAGAAAATGACATTGAGAATGTCATTTAATTGAAAATTAATTCATTACGAAAATTAAATCATCAAAAGTTCCAGACCAACTTCAATGTTACCAAACAATTTTAATATGAAAATATTATAACTCCTATTAAGGAAAATTTATATAAATCATATGCATCACCTTCTAGTGGGAGCTATCATATAACTAAAAGTAAACATAAATTGATTGAAGTAACGAGGATTAGATAAGCTCATAAATAGAGATAACTTAAGATGAAAATTATATTAAAACTATTTAGATTGCAATATTGTAAGGGAAAACTAATTATACGATTATTTACGTTATTTTTAATATTCAAAATAAAAATTTAAAAAAATAAATAAAGAACTTATATAATACAAAACAATAGTTATGAATATTATTAGAATAAAAACAAAGACTACCCCAAAAGTCTTTTTAGAATAAGAACATGAAATAACTAATGTAAAATTTTAGGTTTAAAAGATAATCTCTAAATGATAACATGGATTTGAGAAACTAAAGTTCATATTCACCTAAAAAGGAATATCATAAACCTTTCTCATATAATAATAAAATGACTTATAATTTATATCAATGTTTTTATTAAAAAAATAATATATAATATATATAAATAATCTCTTTAAAAAACTGACCCGGACATAAATTCTTATCACGATATCATGAATTCATTTATAATTCCAAACATCCACTCATAAATATTCCATATTCCTTATAAATATCCACTCACAGGGGAGAGGAGGGGGGAGATGCCGGGCAAATAGCAAAAGGAACCAATTCCTTACTAACTTGCTATTTTAGAGAACCAAATCCTAACAAGTATATCTGCACTGCACACAAACATCTTATTTAGTCATTATTAATTTCTTAACAAAAGAGAAAACTATAAGAAGCATAAAACCTCTTACGAACGATTCGTCTCCATCAACGAAAGCACAACCATAAAAAGAATCTATTCAAATAATCATAACATTCCTGTAATATAGTTGTGCCTATTCATAAGAGACGTGTGTAGGCTCTATTGAAGGGGAACATGTGTAATTATACAATGTATCATTCATTGCATTCACTACATTTGGAATATTTCAGTGGGGTTCACCTACCAAATAATGTTGGGTTAATGACAATACTTTCTAAAGCATAATAAATTATATGGGAGCCCCATATATGTTATTCATGTCAATTCTACGCACACAATGTAACAAATATGGTTAAAAACTGTAAGCGTAACTACAACTTTTGATTTCAAATTAGTAGTGTGCATCCAATTGAAGAAAATGATTATTGACATTATTACTTATAATGAGACCTGATTTAAAGTACCATTTTTTTACAAGGAGAATATTTATTGTTCAATTCGAGCTACAATTTATATAAACGTATAATGTATTATCTAAACAATGTATATTTGTATAAATATTTAAAATGAGTTTTATTGTCTAAAATCAGTTTTATTTTATTATTGTTTTAATTATTAATAATAGTTCTTAAAATTTTAATATACGTCAAGATGGATGTAAAATTTATTTTAGAAAATATATATAGTTTTTAAATTGAAGTGTTAAAAAATAATATTTTCATTCTAGATATAATATATGTAAGAATTAATAAAATAATTATTAACTATTTTTATATAATTATAAAAAAATCAAATTCTTCCAACAAAATCTAAAATAATATTATTAAAATACAAGTTAAATCAAGATAATATATAAATATTCATTAAGATATATATATATATATATATATAAAATCCTAGATACACTTAGGGATTGCATCCTTTTCTATCTATACTCAAAATTTAATTGAAAAAATATTAGATTTACTATAATATTTCATTTTTTTGGAATATTACATAGATTTCTATTCTTAAACACTTCAAAATATACAAAACTTATTTTCCTACCTTTCAACATACAATGGTATAATTTAACAATAGACTTGATGAAACTAATAAGTGACAATTATAAGACTTTGTGTCCAAACATAAGGATATCCAAGATGATTTCATAATAAAATTTTCAAGAGGAACTCCAATATTTATACAATGGTCAATCTTCAACCCCTCTAGTTAATGATGTTGTTACAACTTCAGTGGGACACACTCAACCAACTCAAATAGCACAACCCAATATTGATATACAACCAATATTAATAGATACACCACTTGTGGCTAGGTTTTCTACTCTAGCTGTACAATCCCTTATGCAAGAGGTTATTACTTTGCAATATAAAGTGTTACATATTTATTAACTATTTTTATATAATTATAAAAAAACCAAATTCATCAAACAAAATATAAAATAATATTATTAAAATATAAATTAAATCAAGATAATATATAAATTATATAAATATTCATTAGGAACCAAAAAAAAATCAATATAAAATATTTATCAACTATTTTTAAAATAAAATGTTTATTAATTATTACATATTTTTATAAATATGTAAGAATTAATAAAATATTTATTAACTATTTTTATATATTTATAAAAAAAATCAAATTCTTTCAAAAAAATAAAATAAAATAATATTATTAAAATATAAATTAAATCGAAAGAATATATACATTATATAAATATTCATTAAGAACCGAAAAAAATAAAGTATAACATGCATCATATAGCATCTTCTCCTCTATCACTATAACATAACTATTAGCTATCACATTATTCATTAATTTTAATATTTTTTATCCTCAAAAAACTATAACTACTAAATATATATGTATGTGATTTTTTTTATTTTTATTTTTTTTTAATATAATAAAATCTGAAAATAACATGAAACCCTTACATTAAAATAAACTCTAAACATAACGAGTTATAAAATGACTACCAATTAGATGGTTTTTTGAAGTCCATATAAAAAGTTAGAGGAAAATGTAATATAAAAAGCCTTCCAACTCTACACGAAATATAATATTTGTTGTGTGCGCATTATTTTATTTTTCATCATTCGGTGTATATAATAATTAGCATCGCTCACATGATGCAGTAATATCACTACAACAATTATAACTTAAATGAAACCAACATCAATATTTTCAACTAGTATTTAAATAATGCCATGTTCAAAATTTTATTTTCAGCATCTTCCAATATTGTTTCCCAATATACCAGTTTCCAAGATTGTCATCCTAAGTTTACCTAATATACACATTGATGATTTGAATTTAGTGTGTTATATTAGTAAAATAAAAGCATATTTTAAAAAATTTAATTTAGCCAAGTTTTAAAAATATGTTATGTACAACTTTAAGGTTAATTTATTACATTTTTCGAATATAATATAAAGTTAAGTATACATTATAATTTATAAATTTAAGTATAATTTTTTGTATTGCAGATGAATGGGGAAGATTTATTTGTCATTATTATTAAATTATATATTTATAAATTATTTAAGATTTTATACCATTTTAATTATATATTTGTATAGACACCTAATTTTAGTATGATAATATTTTTATCATGCATCATAAAACTTTGTTCACTTATATATATTTAATTATTTGCAAACATATTTCCATCTAATTTAAAGGATTTTTAGCCTTGATTCCTCTGGGTATTCTTAGATTCATTTCAATTTCTTATTTTTCACCTCCAACATTTTAATCATCCATTCTCTATATGGATTGTAATGTATTTTATGACATTTTTCCTCCTAAATTAGAATCAACATGAAGTTGATATTTTCTCTCTTACTTATTTATGTCTATTCACCTTGATCTAATTTTATGTAGATTGAATTTAAATTATCATTTTTTTCCTTGTTCAAGATTTGTTCAATGTGTCCTATAGAGTCTCTCTCTCTCTCTCTATCTATATATATATATATATATATATATATATATATATATATATATATATATATATTCAATGCTACGTCACTTAATAGGTGAAAAAGTAATTTTGACATCTCTAATTGAATTCAAGTTTGAAACACACGTTGATTAAATTTATTATTAAATTTATCAATGGGATTTATCTTAGATCTTTTACTGCATCTACATCAAATCATGTTTTATGCCATCAACACCCTATATCAAAATAAGGTTATAATGGGACAACATTTTATTAATCTATAAAGAGATGTTCGATACTTGACTCTCACTTTGATTGAGATTTAAGTCACATGCATTAGATATACATTGAATCTAATTCCAAACATACTACATATATAGCTCAAACTCCTGAATATGTTTTTTAAATTAGATAAATTTCACACATTCTTTAATTCATATAATTATAAATTAATTTAATAATTAAATGAGAATCATTAAAATTACTTGCACTCATTAATTTTTAAAAGTCCAGTTGTATCCCTAATTATCATCACACTACAGTGTTACCCAATAAATTACAAAACTTGAATTCTAGTAGAGGATATAATCGATGACCTAGTACCAAAAAAGAAGGAACTCATGTGTCACTTTATGTCCACACATGAATAGTAGACCAGACAAAAAGGGAATTAAATTTGCAAGAAGTAGACCCAATGAAAGTGAAACAACTACTTAAAAACTAATGACATGGAAATAAATCCAATGAATAAGCTAGATGGGAGAATAGTTCATTGTGAG
Source organism: Torreya grandis (assembly GCA_037957365.1). Classification (NCBI taxonomy): domain Eukaryota; kingdom Viridiplantae; phylum Streptophyta; class Pinopsida; order Cupressales; family Taxaceae; genus Torreya; species Torreya grandis. The sequence continues at coordinate 903,902 of JARHVA010004758.1, forward strand.
TGTTTATTAATACCTCCATCAAGATGACTAATGAAATCTAGTATACGATAAATAAAACCATTGGTCTTCTTATCAAAACAGACAAATACATATTCAATTGTATATCCCATTCCTTACTAACTTGCTATTTTAGAGAACCAAATCCTAACATCTTAGTTAGTCATTATTAATTTCTTAACAAAAGAGAAAACTCTAAGAAGCATAAAACCTCTTACGAACCACTCGTCTCCATCAACGAAACAACAACCATAGAAAGAATCTACTCATCACAATTCAGGGAATAATCATAACATTCCTGTAACATAGTTGTGCCTATTGAGACGTGTGTAGGCTCTATTGAAGGGGAACATGTGTAATTATACAATGTATCATTCATTGCATTCACTACATTTGGAATATTTGAGTGGGGTTCACCTATCAACTAATGTTGGGTTAATGATACTTGGCAACAACATACTTTATAAAGCACAATAAATTAAATTGGAGCCCCATATATTTTATTCATGTCAATTCTACGCATACAATGTAACAAATATGGTTTAAAACTGTAAATTGTGGAGATTATTTAAATCATCGTTCTACGTACAAAGCGTAACCAGAACTATTGATTTCAAATTAATACTGTCCATCCAATTGAAGAAAATGTCAATCGATATTATTGCTTGTAATGAGACCTGATTTAAAGTATCATCTTGAGGTACAACTTATATAGATGTATCATGTACCATTTAAACAATGTACATTTGTATAAATATTTAAAATGAGTTTTATTGTTTAAAATCAGTTTTATTTTGTTATTTATTTATTTATTAATAATATTTTTTTAATTTTTAATGTATGTCAAGATGGATTTAAAATTTGTTTTAGAAAATATATGTCATTTTTTAATAGAAATGTTAAATACTGACATTCTCATTCTAGATATAATATATATAAGAATTAATTAAAAATTTATTTATTTTTACAAAATTATAATAAAATCAAATTCTTTCAAAAAAAATATAAAATAAACAATATTATTAAAATATGAAATAAATCAAGATAATATATAAATTATATAAATATTCATTAAAAAGAAAAAGAAATTGAAATTGTTAAGTATTAAAAATATTTTAAAACCAAATATAACATGTATCATATAGCATCTTCTCCCCACATGACATAACTATTAGCTATCGCATTATACATTAATTTTAATATATTTCATCCTCAGAAAACTATAACTACTAAATATATACGTTTTTTTTTTTTTTTTTAAATTATTATTTAAATAATAAAATCTAAAAATAGCATGAAACCCTTACATTAAAATTAACTCTAAACATAATGAGCCATGTAATGACTACCAACTAGATGGATTTTTCAAGTCCATATAAAAAGTTAGAGGAAATATAATATAAGAAGTCTTCCAACTCTGCATGAAATATAATATTTATTGTGTGTGCAGTATTTTATTTTTCATCATTCGGTGTATAAAATAATTCACGTCGCTCACATGATGCAATAATATCACTATAACAATTATAACTTAAATGAAACCTACATTAATGTTTTCAACTAGTATTTAGATAATGCCATGTTCAAAGTTTTATTCTCAACATCTTCCAATATTGTTTCCTAGTATGCCAATTTTCAAGAGTGTCATCCTAAGTTTACCTAATGTACACATTGATGATCATTGTTTCCTTATCTAGGCTTTGTTCAATGTGTCTTATAGAGTCCTATATATATAATATTCAATACTAAGTCATTTAATAGGTGAAAAAGTAATCTTGACATCTCCAATTGAATTCAAGTTTGAGACACACATTGATTAAATTTATTACTACATTTGTCAATGGGATTTATCCTAGATCCTTTACTGCATCTAAATAAAATCATGTCTTATGCCATTAACACCTTGTATCAAAATAAGGTTATAGTGGGACAACATTTTATTATTCTATAAAGAGACGTTGAATCCATGACTCTCACTTTGGTTGAGATTTAAGTCACATTCACTAGTTATACATTGAATCTAATTCCAAGCATGCTACATATGTAGCTAAAACTCATGAATATGTTTCTTAAGTCAAATAAATTTCAAACACTCTTTAATTCATATAGTTAAGGATTAATTTAATAATTAAATGAGAATCATTATAATTAATTGTACTCATTAATTTTTAAAATTACAATTGTATCCCTAGTTATCATCACACTACAGTGCTACCCAACAAATTATAGAACTTGAATTCTAGTAAAGGATATAATCAATGAACTAGTACACAATAGATAGAAACACATGTATGCTAGATTTTTTTTTGACTTTACATGAATCTGGACAATTGTGATTCTATGAAATTTGATGTTACATGAGGCATCTTGTGTAAGTATTTGGTTTCATAACATGTTGTGCAAGTTGGTTTATAAAAATGGAATGATTTTGTATTATTGAATTTAAATTACATTTGGTAGTTTGAAAAGGCATTTAACAGGTGATGATGATTGAAAATATGTGTAGGGTAGTTTGCACAGTTTTAGTTTCACTCTAGGAGATTTCCAAGTGTTTATAAGTGGTGGTGTTGTAATATGGCTTTGCAAAGAATTTTCCAACATGTAGAGAAATGTTTTAGGATATCCAAAGGCATTATAAATGCCTATAAAATTATATTTGTTATAATGAAGAGGAGTTAGAAACTTTTTGGTGGTTTTCTAACACAAACTTTTTATATAACATTATGCATTGTTTACTTGGTGTAGGAGTTAGTGTGGAATTTTTTATAGTACAAGTTTTGTAATTGACATGTCTATAATAAGGCACTATTATTGAAAGGAAGATAGATATATAAAATAAAGATCATAGATATTGTTACATAGTATATGTGTAAAATAGGTTTTTGAATTATGAATACGTAGAGTCAATTGTGTATCTTTAAATACACATTAAAGTGTTCAAGAAAGGTCCCGGGTTCTTAAAACTTGATCATAGAATTATAATACATACATTTTATTCTATATTATATTAGGTTATTTGTGTTGAATTTTTAACATGAAAGGTTGTTCCTAAGTGACAAATTCTCTTGTGCATCAATGTATGTGCCTGTCATATTATTTGTGTCTATGTTATATTAGCATTATCAAAATTCTCCTTGATGTTTATTTATCATGCAAAAATTTATCCTTAAAATTTGATATTAGAGCCTCACTTTAATATTTGTATAATTTAAATATATTTTGATAAATTATTTTATTATAGTGGGAGTTTTGTAAGAGAATCTTGTGCAAGCTAGATGATTGGAAGAACTAGAAGGGAAATTGAAAATTTTAATGGTCAAAACTTTGAATTATGTATTCTCAATATGGAATATCTATTGATGGATATAAATAATTGGATTTCCATAAAATATTATACATGCACTCAAATGAACATAAGAATGGCATAAATTGGTTAGGAAAGCCTAGAGCTCTATCATATGATGTTTGTTAAAAAAAAATTATTGATTTTATAAACTAAAAATACTAATAAGATTTTATGGGATAACTTGGGCATGTTGTACTATACTAAGTCATAGGTAAAAAAAATTATCCCCTAAAAGAATTTTTATTTAATAAGTATGAATGATGGTGAACACATTTCAGATAATCTATATGCCTTTAATACTATGGTAAGTCAATTATCATATGTGTTATTGAAGATGGATGATGAACAAAATTATGTTATTATTCTCTTTTATATACTCATGGGATAAATTGGTGATGGTTATAACCAACACCAATTTAGATCTAAATCCAAAAGATGTAGTGATAGCTCTATTACCAAATGAGATGAGGCAAAAGTCTATAAATATATATTAGTTTAACGACTCCTTAACAATGTAATGTTGATGTCAAGAAAAAGGATATTAAAATATAAGGGAGAAAGATTAAAATTCTAAGGTGGATCAAATACTACAAAGACATCATTGAATAATTTATATAAATGTGAAAAATAGGCTATTTAAATGATTTTTTTAAATAAAATAAATTAAAGAAGCACAAACCACTAGATTTTTCATATTCTTCAAGTGCTAAGGTCTCCAATGATGGATAAGGAGATGCATATCTCATAGCCTTAAACTTGCACTCATTAAATGATTCATGGTTGATGGAATATTGAGCCTGCTATATTATGACTTTCATGAAGGAATGGTTCTATGAATATGAATAATGTGATGGCAGTGATGTTTTTATGGTAGAAAAATAAACATATATGATCATATGGAGATGAAGATTCAAGCTGATATTTAGAGATGAGAATATATATAGAGTCTTCAAGGTGTTTTTCACATTGTTGGCCTTGTGATGAATTTCATCTATGTGACTAAAATGAATTATTCCCATGTATAGGTATCATTGAGTAGAGATAGGTACAAAATGGTGCATGGATTCATGGTGCTATAAATGGGCATGCACATAGGTACTATGTGTGTGCTTGATGTGAATAGAATAAGTAGCATATGGAATAAATCAATTTTTCCTAAACCCAATTTTGATGCACAAATATGTCCATTTCCTTTAACAAAGGAGGTAATTCCATAGCATTATAGGTTATAATGTATTGGAGAGAAACATTGTTGTATGTTGTAGAAAAAGGATGTGTAGAAAGGAATATACATTTTTACCTAAGATTTTTAATTCTATGAACATTGAATATATGGAAATCAATGTCAAGTAAATTTACCTAAAGGTGTTATACGGTCAAGTAAAATATTACAACTTCTCGACAGTAATGTGTTTGGACTAGTGAAACAAAAATGTGTTAAATGGTCAAGTAAAATCTTACAACTGGTTGACACTAATGTGTTTGGACTAGTGGATGTACCATCATCAAGACATTATATCATGTTAATTTCTTACATTATTACACCCAATAAACTTTTATATACTTATTCTTTAATAAATCTAATGTTATCAATAAATCCAAAGAGTTCAAGGGTTTTGTGGAGAACTAGATAGAGAAGAGGATCAAGGTGTTATACATGGACAATGGCGATAAGTACTACTCCATGTTGTTTGATGGAACATATAGGAAATATGGTATTAAAACCTATAAGATGACTCTATACGCATTGAAATAATCATGGACTAGTAAGAAGCCATGCTTGAAACATCTATCCATTTTTGGATGCAATGCATACTATTATATCCCAAAGGAAATGAGGTTGAAGATTGAATATATGCTTGTAAATTAAAAATCTATTGGGTATGTATGTGGTGTCAAATTGTACAATAAATGGAGTCCTAAGATGATTAAGGTGATATATAGTCCAAATGTAGTCTTGATGGATGTGCATAAAGTCATTTTACATGAATAACCATAAAAATAATTAAAAGAAAAAGGAAAAAAGATAGGTTGATGTAGAATCTAAATATTTGTTATATTATTATGGTGTGTTATATGATAAATAAAAAGAGTAACAAGAAGATAATTATCTAGTTAGTCCTACTATGAGGATATTATAATAGGTTCATAAAATTCATGAAAGGTATAGTTTACTCAAATTTGGTATTACATACCCATTATCAATGAGAAATAGAGAGAACCCAAGAGAATGAAGGAATGTCTAGGTTGTGCATAGATAAAGTCTTAAAATAATTATACAAAGGAGGAGATGGAATCTCCAAATAAGAATGAGTATTTGGGATCTAGTGAAGCTACTTCTTATAGGAAAAACCTATAGGCTATAAGTGGCATTTCAAAATGAATAAAAAAATTACAAGGAAAGATAGAGAAGTATAAGGATAACCTAGTGGAATAAATATCATCTAAATTTAGAGAATTGAATTTACTAAGACCTTTTCCCCAGTTTTAAAACTTACTTATATTAGGTTTATTTTATCTATTGCTACTGTGTTTGATATGGAGTTAAACATATACGTGTGAAGATAGTGTTCCTGCATGGTAGTATTTAATAATAAATATGCATGTTGTATATTTATATAGCTTCAATAAGAAGGGGAGAGGGGACTTGGTCTATAGAATAAAAAATTCATTTTATGGATTGAAGCAATCACCTAGAATGTGGAATCATAAGTTCAATTGTTGTATGGTTGGACTTATGCATGTGTGAATATAAATGTCCATCCATGTGTCTATTATAAGGAAAAAATTGGTCATATTTTCATCATAGGCATTTATGTGGGTGACATGTTTTTCATACTAAATCCCATGGGCATGATCAAGTAGGTGATGTATTAACTATCTGCATAGTTTGATAAGAAATATATCAGTGATGCAAGATAAATATTGGAAATGAAAATCAAATAGAACATTAAAATTAAGCTTTGTCTGGAAAATAATAATTACATTAAGACACTAAACTATAAAGGTTCAAGTTGCTAGACAAAAAAATGGTGAGCACTCTTTTCCCATATCGTTTGAATATATCAACTGTACAGTTTCTAGAGACTCAAAATGAATTGGAGGAAATGAATTATTTTATGTATGTGAGATCATTGGGAAGATTTATGTATGAAATGGTCTATATATGGAAAATTTGATGGAAATAGGAATTATATTATAAAAATAGTTGTTGATTTTTATCAAGTTAAATATCTTCATTATTGTAGGTCTACTAGTGCATATGTCTTCAACTTGTTTTATGGTGTTGTAATTTAGATTTTAAAAAATGGTAGGATAGTGTCACCATATCTAACACTAAAGTGAAAATGAATGTGTGTGTGTGTGTGTGTGTGTGTGTGTGTGTGTGTGTGTGTGTGTGTGTGTGTGTGTGTGTGTGTGTGTGTGTGTGTGTGTGTGTGTGTGTGTGTGTGTGTGTGTGTGTGTGTGTGTGTGTGATATCATGAAATAAAGTAAGTGATGTGGTTTCAAAGGTTATGTTATACTATTAAATTCAATCAAGAAGTGGAAAACATAATTTTTAATAGTTAAATAAAAATGTTTCTAGAAAATAGATCTTAGTATCTTTCTCAGACAAATCACATTACTATTTGATATCATTTTGTGATGGAAATGGTAAAAAAATGAAGTATCTCTAGATAATTTAGACAAAAATTAAAAAATTATGGATTCATCAACCAAGGTAGTGTTGTTCTAAGTTTTATAAACACCATAAAATATATATGAGGTAACCTCTAATGCTTTGAGATCTTGGTGAATATCAACTTCAATCTGAGACATGAGTTGCAGGTATTGGGTGTTATAATGACCAGTGGTGGAATAGCTATGAGCAATGCAACTACTAACTTGAATGGTTTGGATGTGGATATGAGTCTTATATATGCTTGGGGTGAATGGGATGATGTTGAATTTATTCTAAAGTGGGTAGGAGTCAAAGAAATTGCAAATAGAAGGAAAGGTATAGAAAAAAGGAAATCTACAAATAGAGATCATGGGTTAATTCTAACAGGCTTTAAGATAAGGACAAACAACATGGGATAATGTTTATAGCTTGTTGTTTTGGCACATATAGATGATAAACATAGTAAAGGGGTTTGAGGGGGAAAATGCAATTAACTAAAGGTCATTAGCTAAATATTATTGTTACTAAGATTTCTATATCATATCCTAGTAAAATATTATAACTAGTAAACATACATTACCTTCAACTCGTTATATCTAAGTCTAGGAAGTTGCATTTAAGTAGATCTTCTGCACAAATCTTAAAGATTAACCTAACAAGCTTATTGTATGAAAGCAAGATTTATCAACATAAAATTACTATTGCACATTCTTAATTAACAAAATCCTATGAACTGATCATAAGCTATTTTAAATAAATGTAACATATATCATAGGACTATCTATTAGTCATATAAAGTACATACTCGATATAACACATAAATGAAAGAGACAATTAGTCATACATCATACACTTGTAGAACAACCTGACAATTTTTTTTATTTGTATTGAATGTCAAAATTTCTTGTCTTATTGCAATGCATGAGATACATGTATATATAGGATTTGCATGGGAATGCATCATCACTCAAGCCATTTTAAAAGTTATACATCTAATTCAAAATGTTTCTTATAGGAGTGTGTATGACTCATCACAAAGGATGCCACCAAAATCCTATAAGAGACAAAAAAAATATAAAAAAACTTGTTTATAGTCAACCAATCCTATTTCAGAGGGAATTTCCTATGAGGATGTAGTTACAATTGTAACTGAAGCTACAACTGTGGTTAAATTTATTGTTTGAATAATAGTTGTAATTGAAGTAGCTAGTGGAGACTACTTGTTCACTTAAATTTTCAATTAGAGGGTGTGGATCACCTAAAATTCCATCTCAATGGCCCTAAAGTCTAACAGAGGTCTTTTTAAAAGTTGGGGGAATCTATCCATTAATTTTCTATGTGCTTTTAATGCAGCTCCAAGCTCCACATAAGGAGTCTTTATGTTCATAACCCTAATTCTAGAAAAAACGTATCAACTATTATAATTCATCATGGGTCCTATATACTATGAATTTAAATTTTACTTTGAAACTATTCATTTTTGTCTAAATAAGGTCTTTGAATGTGTCCCTAAAGAATAATTCCCTACTTTGGTTAATCACACTAGTAATTCTCATTTATGCTAAAATTATAATGGCTTATACTTCATGGATATTGAGTTTTTTTAATACATTTATAATCTCTTTATAAAACTTAGTCAAGATATCTCTCTGATCATCTACATAATTTTGGTCACATGCTACATTTGGAGTTGTTCTACAATTTGGGTGACTATAGACCTTGTTCATTGCTGCTCAGCTCAAAAAATAGAGTTCAGCATTCATCTTCTTCATATCCTCTACATGGGAGGATACATCCCCCAATTTGGGTTGTAATTACTTATTTGCATATATTATTAATTGGAGGACATGATATATCTTTCATCTTGCTCTTTTCACACTTCCTTTTAGGTCCCTTGGAGGATGAATTGTACTCCCTTCCTATAGGGCCTTCCCACATTGATCGTATCCCCTAAACATTTATTTTATCCTTCTTCCTATAGATTCCACAAAAGTGTAGGGGTATTTAATGTGATATCCCAAGTCTAAGGGGAGGGTTCTATGTTTTTTATTCAAATAGAACACATTTTCTCTTTGCTCTAATTCCACATGTTATCTATTAGACATTATGTTTTCATTTTGATCTTATTCCTAGTCTTAATTTATTTGTTAAAATTAAACTTGACAATTGATTTCTCAATAATGAATAGGTCCTACCTACCTTCCTCTACCTATTGTAATTTTTGGATCCATTTAGTGATATTCAAGGCAGTTGGTTGTTGTGAAGGTTATGTCTATTCTATAGGAGTGGAAGATGGGGATTACCCCGGGGGAAGCATGGGCTTGGGAGAAGAAGTTTACAATTGAGGGAAATAGGGGATATCCATTCTCCATGTAATGATCCTTTTGGGAGCCATTGTATCAATTATCAGGTTCCCTCTCTTTGACCCTTTCTATGTTACAATAGTAGCTAACTCTGGTTAGAATATATGACCAATCAGTAAACCCAATTGAATGGATGGTTTGGGAGTAGTAACTAGGGAATCAAATATGTTGGTGGAGACTAAATTTTCAAAATGCACCTGCTTATTGAGCCGAAAGGACTAAGGGATTGAGGTAGTAAAGAATGAATAAATGGGAGGGATATTGATCAAGCTTTATAAATAATTTATTATAGATGTATAAGTAAACCTAGTAGGGCCTTTTGAATTTTTAAATGGTTGATGACATAGCTTAAAATATAGGGGTTAGGCCCATTTTATATAACTAACATTATATCCACTTAAGACTTATTTACTTGGGATGAAGAATCCAAAGCACATGAGGAATAACTACTATAGAACTACCTAAGATAGAAGCAACTACAATAATGGGTGAGGAATAAGAAGCTTGTGCACTCACCCTTTGTGTAATATCAATTAGGGAAACTACTACTACATATATCATCATTATTTCAAGCAGTGTTATGGATGGAGTTATATTCATTGATTATTTGTGTGTTTGAAGCTAGAGGCTTTGACTGTACTTAATTTCCATTTTCTCTTTTTTTCCCATGAAGCAATTAAGTTAATCCTAAATCAATTTTTAAAATTTCAATGTCACCTGACTAAACTTCCTTTGGCAACCATCCATCATCTAGGTATATCACTAATGGTCTCATACAAGGATGTTTCTATCTCATCTTCCCATTATTCCTTTACGTACCACTCTCTCTATGATTTTCCCTTTCCCTTCTTCATCACTATCATAAATTTATAGAAGTTTTGATTTCTCAAAGCCTCTTCATTTATACTTTTCTTCCCCTTAATTCTCCTCATAGGTTTCCTTTGTTGGATTGCCCTGAGGAGAAACTAAATGGGAATTCAACTTTCTCTGGTACATAAGGAGTCTAGTAGAAGTAGTAGTTATCATTGAAATGGGGGAAATAGAAACAAGTGAATTAGAATGGGTAGTGGGAGGTGATGAGCTAATATAATAAATGGTTATCGGAGGGAAACTTGGGGAAGTGGGCACACTAGAAACTCAGGGAAGGAAATATTTGAGACTCGCTTATTGTGCTACTTTGAGTGTAGGGAAAGGCAAAAAATAAAATGATCCACTAGGTTGTGTTATACTTATAGTGTTCAATGTTGTATTAGTATACTAAGGAGGATTAGATACTATGGTGGTTGTTTCAATGGTGACCACCAAGATTAGATGATAAGGGGGCCCCTAGGTGATTCTTTGTTCAATTCTATTAAAACCTTACCCAAATGGACTAGCCTACTCTTGTCCTATAATTTTAGTCTAAGAGAGGGGTCCTAAATGGGGATTTGAAGTCTAATGTTGTTTTTGAATTCTTTAAGCATCTTCCTTGGTGGTATTTGGATTATACTAAATATTTCTAGACAACACCACTGACATATTTACTTTGTTCATCCTAGTATGAGCTTATGTGTCATTCGGGGAATCTAGGAACACTTCATCATGTTGATATGACACATGAACATAATCAATTTTCACCCTATCTCTAATTTTATTTAGGTGGTCCCTAACTATTTTCCTTGGATCCCATTACCTATAGGGTGCCCACTCGAGTTCATAGGATGTTTTGGTCTTACCCACTAGGTGAAAATGCTCCCATCTAGTATACTAAATTTGGCCAATGATAATGGGAGTTGGGTGGAATTCCCCCTATTTATAATTCCTAAGGTGACATCCACATAATTTACCAATTGAGATAAAATTTCCTAGTCTTCCAACTTATCTGGTACTAATCAAGGAAAATACATGGGAAGGGCTTTGGTTCCTTGTATTATGATAATTATTGAAGATGATTAAATCCAATAGCTACCAATATTTCTAGAATTCATAATATTCTCATACAATCTAGGCATATCCTTGTTATAAATGGCTTGGTATACCATTGGATATAAGTTCTATGTTTACCTAGTTATGTTCTTCCTGAATTTTTGTATGTGAAGAATATTGAATTCATGAAAAATTATATTCTTTCGATATTCAAGTGAGTGTTCTCAGGGTTATTTGAAAGATGAGTGGACTATCCCATTTATGTCATCTACTAGATAAGCTATCATATAAAAAATTTCATCTATCTAGTTTTCTGAGCTACTAACTTGGTGGAAAAAATTATTGCTGATGATTTATCCTATGGCAATGATCTTGGTGGAGGTGAGGATACTATCTAGCAGGAGAATCCAAACCTCATTGACATAGGTTATACTTAAGAAATCATAGATTTTATTTAACAAGGATGTGGTGATCCTGATTCCTAGACTAAAAGTGGTAATTGTGATATCACAGATGAGTCTCTTGACCTTGAAGGTGGTTGGGTCTCTCGGCCATTCCTACAACTTATTGGTTAAATTATTTCAAGACATCCATTGGTCAACTAGGGCTTAGTTGTAGGCTACTTCAAGGGCTAAAGATTGGTAATATTTATCAAAGGTGTGCCCACTAACATAGGATACATGTGTGTTATGCTAATGGGAATGCATAAATTTTCCATAAAATTAGCCATTTACAAATAAATCATAGACTAGGCTGATGCAATACATGACCTATGATTTTTTCACTATGTCATGTAGCCTCACTAATTTAGTCTCCATTAGTTCTTATCTATATCTTCATGTAAAGGTAAAGAGTTATTTTGTAGGGATATAAGGATCTTCTACCTCAAATTCCTCACAAATAATTGAGTAGTGCTTGAAGTCGTGATTGAGAGCCACTTTATCAAACTTTGTAGATGTGTACTAATCAAACCCTAAAATGAAATACATAGAGGGGGGAGGTGGAAAATGTGAATCATAAGCCATTGTTACACAATCAAACTCTAGTTCTCTAAAACAATGTGTATACTTGGTTATACATAGATTTTGAATTCACATTTACAATGTTAATTCAATAGAAATGCAATTGCTCTTGACTTGGTTGATTGCATATATCACCTTTTGGATTTACTTGCTCTACTAAATTGAATGTTTTTACTTGGCCAATTTATGTGAATTAATGGATCCAATGGCCTTGGCTCCTTTTTTCTTTGTTTATTTTCATATTTTAAATTTCATTTATGATGCATTATTATTTATTCAACACTTTTTGACTTCTCACTCCCTTCAAATTCATTAGCTTGTCATTACTAGACCATCATATAGTTTTAGGGACATGTGGTAAAATTTTGCTTCCCCATTTCCTCCTAGTTATTTCTCTATCTTGTTATATACCTATTACTAATTCAGGCCTATAGGATGGTGACACCTAGGGAAATCACATGATCTCATTTTCCTTGGGAATATCATACCATCTTTCATATTTTTACAGGATCCATGCGAGCGGGATGATGACATTGGTATCATCCTAGTGCCTATGATATTATGACATGTAGATAATTATCACTTCTTCACTTGCCTAAAATTTTTGTATATTTAAACTTAAATCATGCTAGTCACTAAATGAGAAGGACTATGACACTTGGAAACATATTGATGTTCTACTTTCCTGGAATTCCTTATAAAAAATTTTAAGTGTCTGAATGGCCACAAGTTAGTGCACTATCACCGCATGGCACTAATTTATTTGAAGAACAAAGTGTAAAAATTTGATAAGTCAAAAAAAAAATTGAAAATGTAGAAGGTAATGAAGGCCTAGGAGATCTGATTTGGCACAAAATCCTTGATTGACAAAAGTTTTGAGTAACTTATGTGCCAAACAGAAATGTCAAACATAACTATCAAAGATAGGAGTGTTAAAAAAAAGTACCAAATGTAGAAATATCAAGTACAACTTAGGAGAACCTACATACTAAATAAAATTACTAAAGACATTAATAGGTTAGCAGGATTAAAATAAATAAAAAAACTTGGATATCCAAGGTAATGAAAAATATCATTGGTATTAAGATAAATATATTCTTAATAAGAAACCCAGACATAAAAAACTTGGTAAATCCTATCTTTTTAAGGACATGATGAATACTAATAAATTATTTTCCCATCATAGTTAGTTCCTTTTAGGCTAAAATGATCCCCTATTATAAAAAAAATTGAGAGTGGGGTATGTTGAGTGTAATAAATGGCAACTTACAGGGGGAATACTCCAGAGTATTCAAGAACCTAGAATCTTTGGTTAACAACTACAAAGTGAGCATAGATCATACCATAGAATGATAATCAAACCATATATATGAAAGAGACTCCCAAAACTTCATGTAACATACTAGCCTTTCCCACCTTGTATTTGTATGGGAAGGAGTGATTTTATTTTATCCTTGTTTTGAAAATTTTAGCAAAGACTTAGAATAAAATGTAGGTTTCACAATGGATTCCTTGAAGCATAAACAAAAATATAAGGGCGATTAGGAATTTATCTACTACCATCCATGGGTTTATAGATCTAATAGAGATACATTTAGTTCCCCCCTTTTCTCTCTTTGTAAACTTGGAAGATACATGATACATTGATCTTATTTCATCATGTCAGTCTTGATCACCTTTAGATTTCCTTTTAGGTTTATTTGATCACTCTTTAAAATGCATTCATATTTTTTTGTAAATATATTAGTAATAAATGTTAAGGAACCATTTTGATTTGGTGTAGGCATGAAATAACAAATTTTAATTTACTGGAATGTCCCTATCATCAACATCTATATCAATGCTTATTATCTCAAAACAAGTATTAGCGTGGAAGGTGTGTTTGACCCAAGGGATGAGAAATATTTCTAAATTTTCATTAAGCAATGAGAGAAAAATTTAAATACATAATAAAATTATTTAATTGTTATAATACCGTGGTTAATTTCTTATTGCATACCTGAGTTTTTGAAATCTCAATAATAGGGGAGTAAAATTTATAAATCAACTAGTTTGTGCATTCCATTATAGGCCCCTCACTTCACGTATCCTCCTTGTTGAATAATTTGACCAAGTGGTTAAAAAATTAAACCCCCATATAATTTTAAAATTATCATGAGGTATCTTAGGTCATAAATGTTAGCCATGGTCGTAACTAAGGTCATAAAATATGTCGTGATATTAATCACATTTACCTAAGTTGTCCTTATGTCATATTAGGCCACCTTTTGGGTTATTCTCATGATTTGTACTATTTTTAAGGAATTAGAGTGTTTAAAAGAGTTTTATAATGTCCCATGCATCAATTCAATGTCAATATACTATTCTATAACTGAATTTAATATGTTAAACATAGAAAGAAGAGAGATAACTATAAAAAAATGGAGTTTCTGAAGTTGTATGGACTACAAGACAAGTTTGGCATGTGAGAAAGCTTTATTAGTGTCCATTAAACTCCCTAAAAGTCATATATATTATTTATAATCATTGATATCTCTAAAACTGGTGAAAACTAGTTTATTTCTCTATTTTCTTTCTTGTGCAAGTCAAGACTAGTCAACTCGTTTTCCTTCTGTACAGACAATACAAGAAAAGTCAAGTTGAATGGTTTTGGTGGATGTTATCAATCCTAATTTACTATAATTTCATGGTATTATTTTTTAAATTAGTGTACTTATACTCATGAATCATCTTCAAGACTGCTACTATCTCCAAATTATCTTCACATTCCCATCACCTATATGGTTTTTCATTTGTTTGTATGATCTGATGTTTCCAATTATTGAAATAATTATTTCATGGCATGTTATTTATCCTTATATGTTTTTTTAAAAAAATCATGTGTGGATATGGATATGCAATTAAAACTACTATCCTTATGTTATAAGTACAGATACAATGGTCTATATAATATGCGTCTAAGTTATAGAGTTTCATCTTTTGTCAGTGGCTTTATATAAATATATTACACTTGCGTTTCACCTCCCAAGCAATGGATTATATTTTATCAATGGTAGGGTTTAATTGGAGGATTGGAGGTTGGTTGAGATAGGCTTCTCAAGACAATGATCAGAGACTAATCAAAGTTCCAAGATGCAAAAACATCTACAACTACTTATAGGCATGTACAGAGAATATAAAGACCATCTAAAACTCAAGAAATAGGTTATGTATGTTTCCAAGGCTTGAATGGATCTTTAAATTCAATTAGGGTTCATTATCATGGCCATAAATGATTTCAAATCAACATACACAAATGCAGAGAAAAGAGAGTTGTTTAGAGGGAGAATTTATCTTAGTTTCTTTGAAATGGTCTTTGCCTGATATATTTCTTTCTGTTGGTTAGTGATGTTGGTCTTGATAATACTAATGGTTCCTCTCTTATAACCTAGACCTATTAATAATAATTGAACACAAAAGGAATATTTATAGGTTAAGGAGAATGATGATAGAGTGGTTTCAATCTAGTCAATTTTCCATTGGAAATACTTAGTGAAAGTTACAATCCATAGAGCCTAGGAATTGAAATGCAACTAGTGCACTATGGTATATTAGTGAGAGGATGGTTATAAGACATAATTGGGTTCATCCAGGTATGTAAGAATCCTAAATGGCCTTAATATAATATATAGGTATGAAAACACAATGTTCAAATATAAATGTGCACCCACAAGGATTCCACATTCCCTAAAAATACACACTTACAGTTTAAACTTTCACATTACAGACTAGCCTAATCAAGCAAGGATGCTAGTTGGTTGATAAACATAGGTGTGAATTTATATTAATATTTCTTATTTACATTAGAGTAATTGAGATAAGTACCATACCCATATTGATAAATACCTATAGGAACATTTAAACTCTTCCTAATTATCACCTATAGGTGAGACAGTCAAGCACATACATCAAACCAGTCTAAATAGAAAAATGAAAGTTAGTTGCCAAAGATATGTATCAAGATGAAAAAATAACCCTCGGATTTGATGATATAAAATTCTCGTGTGACATTAAAATAGAGGTAAATAGAGCACAATTTGATAATACATGGTTCTACCCTCATACCCAACCAAACTGAGTGTTACTTGCAATTCGCAGACTCAAAAGCCAAACTTGAGGGATTTAATGTACTGAAGTATCTAGGAGTTTGATCATGATTTTATACTTGATACAAAGTGTAAATATAACCCAAATAGTCCCTCCATTATTTTAGTTAATCTATATAAATAGGGGAGATGCCCTCTAGTGTGTCTTAGATAGAGGGCACTCTAATTGTAAGCTAATCTACAGACCTATATATTCATGGTCAAAGGATGACAAAAATAATATTAGAATCATCTTAAGTTGATATATAGGTTTTATATAAATATGAACAAATCATATAATACACCTACAGATTTTAGAAACATACATGTGGGTTATATCCCTGGTTCAACACAATTAGGCCTAATACTAGGACTATACCCTAATGACTTCCAAATCCACTTATGTGACCACATGAAATTATTTATAATTTTTATAACCTTAATAGGAGAATAAAATTCTAACATTATCCATTTGTTTGTTAATAATATCACAAAGACAGTCAATTTGGCCTAAACCTCTATCAAACTACTCAAAATGCAAGAAGGAGCTCGATAGGCCAGTTTCATTCATTAAAATTTGTGTGGATGGACTACATGGTGACTTAAATAGTTTATAATATTCTAATGGGGTCCCTATATTGATTTTAATGTAATTTTTTTGGGATTTAGATTTCAATATTTTATAAGCAATCCTTAACAGCCCAAAACAGAAAAAACCCTCCCCAACCCCTCTTTCAAACCCAATGGCGAAGACATGAAGGAGTTTACATTCAAAATTGTTAAAATACTTAGGAAAGTGATCTAGAAATTTTTATAACTCTCATATTATCCTTGACTCTCATTTAGTCTGTACTGTATTCTGGACGGACAAACCTAACATGGGGTTTTCTATAAGTTTTGATTGGTTCTACAAGTATAGAGGAGAATTATTGGGTTAGAATCATTGTATGAGGTTTGTGGATAAATTTTCCAACCTCTCATATCCATTTATCCCTTTATTAAATAATTAAAATATCTCTTTCAGACCTATCACTACATGCAATCTATGTGAGATAGTGAGAAAGCAATGTGATTGTCAAAGGTTGAGAAGTGAGAAGTCTTGTAGTGAGTTTCTTGGACGTCTCTATGAATAACTAAGTGATAAGATGTATAAAACATGTGTCCTAACACATATACAACATGTTTCCATGATAAAATATAAGTCATTACGATAACAAATTTGAAGACAAGTATAGAAAGGATAGTGAGTAGTCATGTACAATGAATGACAAGTGGTGAAGATGATTCCATCAGTTAAAAGGCATATGAAGTCTATTACAAACTTTTTGATACCTTACCATGATATTACAAAGGTTTTAATAATCCCTATGGAATTTTTAGTCAATCAAGTTAATGTATCATCATCAAGGTAATTTTAAAGAGGAAGGTGAAGAGCCCCTACACCAACTCAAAGGAGAATGATGCATCACTGATGGACACTTGTCAAAGACCACTTATTGACTTGTTTTCTACATAATTATCTTGAATTTTAACTATTTTTTTAGCTTTAAACTTGGCTTGGTGACTCTTGAACTTTTCTTATTCTCTATCTTATCTCATGCTCTCTAAATGCAAGCCATGTTAGAAATTGTATATAGGACACACCTAGTATGGTGAATCCCTGATGGTTTGACACCTTGTTTTTTCCTTTGAATAAAGTTATGAAGTTTATTTATTCTCTGTACATATTTCCTATGCATCTCAAGTGGTGTATTTTATTTACAAGTGATGAAAATTATTTCTCCTTGCTTTCCTTCTGCCCTTGTATGAATTATGTGAGTGACATCTCTTCTAACAGGTCTTATGGAGTGTATTATTTGTCAAGCTATACTTAAAGTGAGAGAGGGACTAGTTATGTCTAGTATCAGAGCTTATTTTTACCCACATATGGTTATACATATCAATATTCATTTATGAGAAACATTTATCATAGAAGGTCATAGAGTTGAGGTTAGTTTTAGTGGCTTTATCTCTTAGTGTATATGAAAGTGTGTATGTCGACTAATATTTTGGTCTATCACCTCATTAGTATATGTTTAATTTCTATTACCTTCTTTCATTTTCACCCCCAAGTCATTGGTATAGTATAATTTGTGAGCTTAAGAGATAAACTAAGGGAGATATCCCTTTAACCTAGAGGTTTACCTTTGTTATAGGTAACCCATAAGGCTACAGTTAATCCTATGTTGTCCAAATATGAGAGAGGTCTGAACACCCTCTCTTAGGGAGAAATATTTGTCTACATCACTCCCCTTTAGGACATGTTCTCATGTTTTTATTAATTAGGCTAAAGCATGTACAAGAAGAATAAAATATTGGATATCATTTTTATCATTAAAAAAGGAGACAATTAGGTTGTTATAAAACAAAAGACAACTACCCTAGAAAATAGGGAACTAAACTAAGGAAACAAAGTGCATAAAATAGAAAATACTAAGCTTCAAAGCAATAACACTACCCTAAATAAATCCAAATACATAAAATAGTAATGCTATCTATGAAATATGTAAGACCTAATCTAAATTTTACCTCTACCATCATCTCTTTTATTCAAAAACATCCTCAATGGGGGAAGCCTTGAAGTAGTGATTCAAATACTTCCCATTGACTGGGAAGGCCAGGTCCTTACCGTTAAGGTATTTTATATGAAAAGTGTTATTTCCTAAGATTTCAAACACTTGATATGGTCTAATCCATAAGGGAATGAACTTGTCATATTGTACCTTCTTCTCATCGGATTTATCCCATAAAAGAACTAGGTCTAAAATTATAAAGAATTTAATCATGTACCTTTTATCAAACCATATTTTGAAAATGTCTAGGTGTTTACTAAAGATTTGTAGTTTTTAGTCCTTATATATTCTAGTTGTACTATAACCAATAGTCTAAACTAGACCCTGGGATCCTCTACCATATACTCTTGCATAAATGTATATGTTGTCAGATTAAGAGAAATGACCCTTATTCTATCTTTCTTTATCTTCCCATAATGCGTACTTCAATAGTAGGTGTCATTCCCTTGGTTTGTCCTAGGTTGAATTTTTTATGGCATCCATCAATTATTTTGTAGATTTAGCTACAATGTTTCCTTTAGGATAATAGTTTGAGGAGGACTTAATTATTATCTAATTATTAAAATCCCACTCAATGAACTTAGTTGATTGGAAATCTTTCCAAATATGATTGACCAAATATATAAGAATACCAAACCTAGTCAGTATATTTTATTTGAGGAATTTGATGACATGCTAAGTTCTAGATTTTTTGGTGGCTACAGTTTTAGTCTACCTAGTGCAATAATTAGTAGTAGTGATGATGGACTTGTGTTTTGTTACTAATTTAGGATTGAATAGCCCAATGAAATCAAGGCCCCATTATGCAAAAGGATGACCCTCAATGACCAGGTACAGTGGCATAACAACATTTATCTCCCTTTTTCTAAATATTTAGCATTAATGGTAGGTCCTAACGTGGGTGTGGGCACATCTAAAACTAATGGGTTAATAGTACCCCATTCTCAAGATATTATGGGTTGTGGTTGTCCCAAAAGTGTATCCATTACCCAAATTTTGGTATAGGTTGTCCAATATATCCATAGCTTCTTCTCTTGAGACATATCTTATGTAAATGTCCTCATAGGTTTTGTGCTATAAGGCTCCTCCCTTTATCATGTAGTGGGTGTATTTGAGCATCAACGCTTACCTTTTTTATATGTTCAACTCAAGGGGGCATTCCCTTGTGAGTAAACAATAAATGATCTAATCATACCACTCTCCTCTATATGCATTCATAAATGCATCATTTCTATGAATTAATCCTAATCAAATAAGATAGATCATACCTACATTTTAGATTGGGAATACACTTGTTAAGAGGGAGCATGACTAATATGGGGATCCACTAGACCCAATTAGGGGATCACTTCTATCACTTGTCACAATACATCATGCTAGGAAGGTTTCTAAAACCTATAATATAACACAATCCCATAACAACCCTAATGGAGTCTTAAGGTTTAAAACATTCACTCCATATTAATAGTACAAAATTAAAATATAATATAGTGCACACCAAATCTTGTGACACAATGTGGGGATTAGAATCAATAAATTAAAAAAACTAAACTAAACATGTATTAGAATACATATACTCATGTCAATGTATAAATAATCTTAATACATGGAGAGAAGAATATAAATGCACTATCTAACTACTCTTACAAAGGAGAAGTAAAGCTAGGAATACTTACCTTTGAATATGAACCCATTGGGCCTTAATCTTTCCCTTAGCCAAGGTGATTTGAAATAAATTGCTATGGTACATAAGGATAACCAAGATAAATCAATTATAAATTATGAAACTTACCTAAGCCTCCAAAAGATTTCTCTACAAGACAAGATTCATATCTCCAATTAAAGTATGGAACCCTAAGCTTTATTCCTTAAGTAGAATGGTCAATAAGCAGATGTTCACTCGCACTTATTCACTTATAATTATTCTCTTATGGAATGGTGGGAAATGATTTTGTATATATAGGTGGATCTTTTGATAAATCCTTTTGAGAACATCAGCTATATAGGGTTGACCCAGTGTGTTTTCAGGGACATTTTACTAGTTTATGTTAGGTCAGATGAAAGTCTAACAAACAAAGAAAGTAAATCATACTTCTAAATTTTACTCAGTCAACCCAGTATAACCAATAGTCAAAAAGGAGTTTAAGGCAAGAAAAGGAAGAATAGGAGGAAAATAATAGAATAGGTAAGACTAAAAAGAATAAGCTTTGGGTGAATGGTGTTAGGAGACAAGTTTATTGTTGGAAAGTAGATAAAAGGATAAAAATCTTACAAAGCACTCATGGTCTACCCACCCCTTTCTCGATGCACCCCTTAAGGCATGAAATCAAAGAGATTGAGACTCAACAAGTTCCTTCAAGATACAAAGTGTCAATAATCAATAAAAGTTTGATATCTGTATACATATGCCACACTCAAAGCTCATCACGTGTCATGTAAGAGAAACATGTCATGGTGCTTTGAGATAAAAAATTTTAATACATAATTTTGATGATAATTAAGGTGTAGTAAGTAAAAAATAAGATAAATGTAAGGACTGAATTAAAAAACACATACTTTAACTTAACTTAGTATTTTAGATAAATAAGTAGACTGTAAGAGATATGAAGGTGTCTAATATAGAGAATACTAGATGACCCTGTATAAGTTAATGCAAAAAATAGATAAAATTTGTTTTTTTTTTTTAAATAAGAATATGATAGTAGAAATTATTCTCTATGTCATCACAAATCCAACACATTTTATGGTTTACAAAATGGATGAGTAAAAATAAAGATATAAGCAAAACAAGAAATCTGTAGGACAATAATTGAAAGATTTGAATTTTGAAAAGTGTTTCAAAATAGGGGAAAAGACAAGTCACTTTTCATTTTGACATGTGAAGGAGATAAAAGAGAGATCTAGAGATAAACAATCTAAGATGGCGAGGAGACGACATGCTAGATAGGGAGAGGCTCCAAAGACAACAGGTGCAATACAGGTATGTAGCTAAGAATCTCAAACCAATTTTTGAAATTTGTATTGAGTTAAGTGAAATTTTATTAATTTTGAATTTTAAGCTTTTTTAGATGTCAAAGTGAAACAAAATTAGATTCTATGGGTAGTAAACAAGAAGACCGGAAATAGGTTTGGAGGGTTTAGGTAAAAATCAAGAAATTTCAACTTTTTTAGAAAATACAAGGGATCAGTAGGCAAAAAGCATTGGGTTGACCTAGTTGACCATTGAAGTAGGCTAGAGAATAGGTAGAATCTACAGTGTGGACCTAGTAGGTATGGGTTAACCATGTACAATCTATAGGCTGAAGGCCTAGTTTGGAGTTTGCAGGTGGTCCAAAAGGTCCATAATGGAAACTCAACACTAGGGAGGGGAAATAAGGGGGTTAACTTAGATTTTTGAGTCAACCAACCAAAAATATAGGAAAATTTTGGTTAAACTAGTTTGACCAAAGGACTAGAATGATACAAAAAAGTGTGCAAAAGGTAGAAAGAGGGATGAAATGGCATGAAATGACCAAGGAAGGTCAAGAAGGATTGAGAAGGATCAAAGTAAGATAAAATGAATAAAATCAAACAATTTAGACTTGATTTTTTCTTTAAAATGTAAAAATAATGTATTTTGACTATACATGACATGGAAGAACTGATACATCTTTTATTGTTTCTTAGGTGCAGGGATGATGAAGATTCTATAAACTTGTTAGTTAGGTTTTTAGATATAGATAGGGATATATTAGGATACATAAGTCTAGGTGATATAACAGAGATGTGTTGGATCCCCCTTAGTGATGACCTGTTAGTCATGTTCTTTAGTTATTGGGAACAATTGACTAACACCTTCAGATGGGAGGTAGATGGGGATACAGTAGAGGTGGGTTTCATTCTAGAGGATTTCCATGCCATATTGGGGACACCTATAGTAGGAGCATAGGTGACTATAAGGATACTAGGTAGTCTATAGGAGAGGAGAGCCTTAGCCATGTGGACATAGGCTAAGAGATGATATTATCATGCAAGAGAGTGAGTATATTTGATATCTATACATCACATATTGTATATATTTGAAAGGCTATGATAGGCCTTGTGACACAATAGGTGCTATGTCATAAGTCAGATGGCAAGGTACCACTATTGATGATAGCCTTGAGTAGGATGATCTTGGAGGAGAGTGTGATATGAGCTAGTCTCGATCATTTGGGTCCAACTAGTACATGATATGTATAAGATGCTATTCAAAGAGTAGAGGACCATGGGACTGATCATATTACTAACATATTAGTTTTATGAGATATTTATTATGTACTAGCTAGATGGGTTTCCCCATACAGTCGATGACAAGTTACCTTGGGTGTGGGGATGGAGGGAGGACTAGGTAGTGTAGACTATGTCCCACATATCAGGGTTGTCCTGATTAAGACATGAAGACATCATGTGGTAGACATATAACTACATAGTAGCCACATGGGCAATTTTGGACATAGTTTTACCAATGATAGAGAGGACAAAGGTGACTAGACACTACTTCTAGTGGAGATATCCATATTCGATGGTATGAGTGTTAGGATAGATAGGCCTACCTCATCTATCAACATTGATATTGATGAGAAAATAGTGGGCTCGACATGTGAGGGAGCCATGGGGAAGGAGAGGGCTAGGGCCATAAATAGTGAGGCCAATATTGAGGCCACATCGAGAGCCACCATGGACTAGTTGGGCATAATAAGGAGTTAAGTAGGAAGATAGGGATGTAGAGGTAGAGATATTAGATGTACCACTACCAAATCCATAATGAGATGAGTAGTGACCATCAAGGACACAACATCAATGGAGGAAAGAGGTATAAGAGAGAGTGGAGACTATTACTATAGTAGATGAACCCATAGGTGAGACAAAGGAGATGATAGAGAGACTACTCAGATGCAAGATGAGACTTATACAAGCCATGATAGTTGAGTTTGATCTAAGGAGGTATCCTATAGAGGAGGTGCTAGGAGGCTATAAAAATGGGGAAACTATGCTAGGTGATCATGAAGATGGAAAGACCATAGTAACTGAGACATAGATAGGTAAAAAGAAATGTGTTGCTTAAGTTTTGTTTAGATAGATAGATCTTTTGAGATATTATAGTGATCTAATATCCATCTTGTGTACTTTTTTAGGTGTAGGTGATGGTGAGGAGGAGATATGGGGGTACCTAGTGAGGGAAGTACTTCATGACATCTTGGATGAGACTCTGCATCCATACAACCCCATGATACTAGAGGATCAAAGTGTATCATCTACCCCTACTTAGGGAAGCTAGTTTAGATTAGATAGAGAGGTAATGAGGAAGATATAGGCATAGAAAGAGGATGAAACCAATAGTAGTGATGGGTGCTGGGGAGATATATGCATGGAAAGCTCTATTAGATGAGAGAGATATGCATCAAGATATAATAGTGTAGATGAAAGAGATCCAAGCCCAACTAGTGGAGTCACAGATACATGAATCACACCTATAGGGACAAGTAAAGGGATAGAAATCTCAAATGACATCCTTAAAACATAACATTTAGAGAGTTTAAACTAAGGTCTCAACAAGAAATGTCGCTAGGCCATAAGATAGACATGATGGGACCAAGCCATAGATCTAGTGCATTATATATGGTTGCATTTATTGTATCAAACTCATTAGATATGTATATATGATGGATCATTTTTGCATATTGTCATTGGATGTGTATGTTGTCATCATGGTTGATGATGGTTGTTCATTATGGTGGAGTTTATGGATGCTTAAGACATATTTCTTTCTAACACATGTATTTATCATTGTTGTATATGCTATAGGAAATATATGATATGTGGTTTCTTTTCTAGCAATATGAAAAACAAATGCATTGTTTAAAAATAAACAAGCAAAAAAGACTTGGAAAAACATAATCAATCAACAAAATGTAATACACACTATTTCAAGATGGGAAATGTGTAATAACAAAAAATGATTAAGTATAAAGAACCAATAAAATGGAAAAACAAGATTGTCAAAAGGAATTTGTTTGTAAACCAATGTGAAAGACTTTTGCACCAAATTAAAATAAGTAAAATCATACTAATATCACATTGAAAAGTATGACAAACAAAGTAATAAAATATGAAAAAGGGCACAAATGCTAATAAAAATAAACTAATTAAGTCAATCAATCATACTAAATCATGCTGGGAAGAATGAAAGAAAATCAAAATTGCAAAAGATTGGTCTTAAATTGGTCATACTAATTCAAGCTGGAAAGTATGAAAAATTCAGGAAATGGTTAAAATCTTACACGCACTCAAAAATTAAGAAGATAAAAAGGTGAAATAAAAATGAAGTAAGCATAAAAAATACTAAATCAAGATGGGAAGCATGTAAAATGACATGTAACTTCATAATCAATTGAATCTTATCTCAAATTTGACACATGTAATTTGGATGGTAACTTGGGTATTCAAAAATTTTGTGAGGAGGGTTAGGTCCTATCCACAATTTTATAGTACAACTCAACAAAGAGAACACCATTGGGGTGGAATAAATAGGAAAATTGGGTAATCAAGGATGTGAGTAATATGAAGGAAAATATGGTAATTTGTAAGGATGGATGGGTCTTATCCATGGTCTTACAAAGAAACTCATAAATGAAATCTTGAGGGGAGTGATAACTAGAAAAAACAATATTTTCAAGAGGAAATATAAGGGATATAAGGAGTGAAAAAGGGACTATAAAAAGAAAGACTTAGGCATCTTACGAGAAGACCTTAGGAGGCAAGAGGCATACTAAGGACATGAGAAGACGTTATGTGACTAGTGGTCATCTATGTACAAAGGAAACTTGCTCACTATAGACACAAATCTTTGTAAGAAAATAAGTGTGATACTAAATTCAACTCATGAGGATAGATTGGTATTAAAAAAAAAATTGACCTACGTTCCCACAATGTGTTCCCTGCTATTCAAGACCCCTTACAGAGCCATCAATTTACTGCAAAGATTGGGTAATTACATGAAAAAGTAGGTATCACTAAAAGAATTTTTTATTATCCTTTTCTAATCTACTAGACTACCACACCCCAAAATACCTCTGCTCTATTGTGAGGCCAAATGTGGAGTTTGAGATTTGACAAGAAGAAGGAGTTGTGCTTTGAATCACATCTTTTAGTGTGATTTGACTTTTAAGAATATTTTTTCCTTTTGATATCATTACCTTTTGTTTAAATTATTTGTATTTTAGCTTTTTTTTTAAGGACTTTTAATATTCCTCCTCCATATGTATTTCTAATGACCAATTATGAGAGAGATGGTGATACACACGAATGAACTATAGGATAAGGCTAAGAGAATATAAGTAACCAAAGACCAAGAATGACTATGACACTTAGGATTGATAATGAACTAGCATGTGATCTCAAGTCTCAACCATGTATATTCTTAGTTTGTAGAAAAAAGGAAGAAGGAAAACGGAGATCCAAAGGTGGACTGGTAAAAGGAGGTAATAATGAGATAGATTATTTTCTAGCTGATCACATGGTAAAGGTAGATAATAACCAAGGGGAACAGGGTAGGTATAATCAAACCACCATGACAAATTATCTATGAAAAAAAGGATAAGAAATTAAAATAATCATAAAGATACAAGAAGAAAGTTTCAATAAAAACTCTAGGAAAAAGGGAAGGGAGAGTAATGATTAAAAAAAATACAATCATATGCAAAAGATAAGAAAGATATAGTATAATGAGTAAGAAATCATGATATATATAAGTAGAAATTTGACACAAATTCAAATGATAAAAGAGATAGAAATAAAATTGGAGCACAAATCCAATCCAATATAAATGTGAAATCACCATGCATGTGCTCATAAATACTAGTAAATATATCCACACACATTATCCAATACATCGGATAGGTCTCTATGAAGTTGTAATTGAACTATTACTAAGGTTTAATTAATATTTAATGAATACTAGGTAAATACATGTTTTTTTATCTCCTCAATTGAAAAAGTAGGAATGCTCAAAGGATCATGCTAAGGATGAAAAATAGGGAAAGGCTGGTCAAGAAAATGAGTGGAAATATGATCTATAGGATAAGAAGGAATCGCTAGTAGAGAAGGATCCACAAATGAAGGAATCATGGGTAGAGAAGGATCCATAGGTGAGGGAAGGTCCAAAAGTGAAGGAATCATAGGTAGAGGAACAAAAGGTGATGAAGGGACCAAAGGAGGTGATGAAACCACTGGAGGTGGAGCCATAGGAGAATAAGGAGGAGCCTTATTGAGGGAACAACCTATGGGAGGAGTAGAAGAAGGCCTGAGAATGGCTATAAGATGATCTTTGAGATGTTGTTGTAGGATGCGATAATAATCAATGTGATGGGTGACACATAGATGCCATAAACAATATACCTCACCACACTTGGGAAAATATTCATGAAATACCTTCAAGGGATGTATAAATTTATCTAATGACAGGGATGAAGGATGAAAGGTATCAATATATTTTTTAAACTTGTGACAATGGGTGGAATAATGTTTATCTATCCCATGGAAGAAACATATACGTTTCTCAGTGGTTTTAGTAGAAGCACTCATGGAAGGAGGTAAAATAGGAATGGAAGAAATCAAATAAGACTCATCATATTTGATGGGTATAGGAGCCATCTTAGGCAAATGAAGCAAACCATCACCAAGGGAAGGTGATGATGAGTAAGGAATAGAACTAGGCTCAATAGAAGGAGTAATAGCATCAAAATTAGGAGTACGCTAAGAAATAGTAGGAGCAAGATTAGGATCAACTATAATAGGAGTGGGAAGAGGCTCAACTATAGTAGGCTCTACGAAAGGAGGGGTAGGATCTATAGAGGGGCTAAGGAGCGTTGCATTAACCTCAGTTGTAAACCAATTTCAAGGGTAAACATATCTAAAAAAATGGTAAGGCCTGATCATAGCATTATCCATGAGCATAGTCCTACATGGCTCCTCAAAAACTAGAGGTGTTAGTGCAAACTCTACCCTACAATAAAGGGGGAAAATGCAAAAATTAGGAACTATAATTGAATGACAATGATGAGATGCATGAAAAGACTCAAGTAAAGAAGAATAATAATGGATAATCTTGACATCATGGGCTTGTACAAGACTGCCTAACAACAGATCATCTAAGCAATAACCATTATCATAATCCAGAATGTGAAGATCAATGATACATGTAGGAATAACCTTTACATATAATGAATCATGGTGAAGATAATGCCTAGTCTTGGTCAAGACTATAGTAATGTCATCGCAAGGAGGTGTGCGAGATGAGATGAGGTGAGAGATCATAAGTTTTAATCTTTAAGTTCATTTCATCAAGCTCATCACCATCAGAATCTAAAAGATTAGGAGGAATGTTACCAATGAGCTTGGGATGCCCATTATAACCATGGATTTAATTAACAATAAATATAAGATGTTGACACTCATAGAATAGAACACTAGGCAAAGGTTCAAGAGTAGGAATCTTATAGACACCATGATCTTGGAATTTTTTTAAATTCCAAGGGTTAGTGTCACCTTGAATCCTATAAATGGCTCCATTTTGAGGGAGTTTAATGCATTGGCATGCAAAATAAGTGATATATCTCATGTGATGAGTCCATAACCTATCAATCAAGATGTTATAAGAAAGGGGGAAGCTAAAGATCATCATATTCACATGAATGATGATAAGTTAGATAATAATGGGAAGGTACACACAACCTAGAGAAGGCATTTGCCTTCTATCATATCCTTGGCATGTGCTACATGTAGAATTGAGATTTCATTAAAAATACCCAAGGGTCTTAATGAAATCAAGAGAAGTGACACACATGATAGCAACCTCATTGATCAATGCATGCTTAACTTAGATATCACCTATTTGGATGTTAATGAATAAAGGAGGATCATCCACACGAAGTAGAATCTTGTCAAGGATCATATATTCTATGTGAAATTTTAGAAAAAGATAAGTGTCTATAGTTTCATCAATGTTAATAAACATCTCTTCACATTGTTGTAAAATACTATCTTTGAAACTAGATAAAGCTACCTCCCACCCTGCTAGGGGAGGATGAGGGACATTAATTTCAAATATGAGTTGCATGAGTTGGTTTCTATGATGTGGGAAAGTCCTCATGAGCTCAAGGAAAAAAATTGAGATGGGAGATTAGTGAGATCTGCAATGGGATCCCACTTATCATATCCCAAAAGAATGTTAAACATGTGAAACATACAAGGATATTTTACAAGCAGATAAGAGACTATAATAATAATCTATTAAATACAAAAGTGAAAAGCTAACAAAATAACACCCATTATTTTTGAGATTTTAAATCCTCCTATTAAGTTGCATGTGATTGAATCTTTGTTTAATCTTACACGCATACATGAGTACAATACCCAATGACAAGAAATTAAATTTAAAAGAAAAACATCAATGTTTAGAAACTAAATGGATAAAATTTAACCTAAAAATATATGTAACATGTTGAGGATAAAGGTCCTATGTTGACTAAATTTTCTAGATTCTAGACGTTATAGTCTATATATTTAGATAAAATGAGTGAAATGTAAGCCCCTTTTTGAGATATGAGATAGATATATGAAACACATATCTCAAATAAAATAGAATGGGTACATCATGTGTAAGATAAGATATAAAATTATTGATGTCTAATTTGCAAATATATAATCTTAAAATCATGTATGTTATTGATAAATTGCCCCATGTGGGGATTATGATGCAACCAATATAAGTGCATGATTAATATGTGTCACAAGGGAAAACATTATGCAATATAATTAAAAGAGTGATATTCTCTACATGTGAAAAATTTAATCAATACAACCACAATCTAATGATATTACAAACATGTTAAAATGGTCATCAATGTAATAAAATGAGTAATATAACTTACATAAGAAAAAATAAAGTAGTAGAGCATAAAGGTATTATGCCTTCCATGAAGTAAAATTATGTGAATAGTATATAAAAAATACAGGTTTCCCTATATAGCTGAAATATATAAGTTGGGTAGTACAAGTAACATAAGATGTGTAAATTTAAAGAAAAATATTGTTTGTTTTCCCAATAGACATGTGATATAGATCATAACAATATAGGAAAGATTATAAAAATCATACATGATATGGATCATGGAAAATGAATATATAATGAGACACATTTTAACACATGATAAAAATTTCATCAAATTAATCTAATAAAAATAAAATTCAAGGATCTAGACACTTTAACATAGAACTTAAAGGCTCAAACTCACTTCTGTAACATGACCACTCAGAATTGCTTGAATGCTTCAAAACTGAATCATAAACAATTGACCATCAACATATATACAAATATATTTTATTCCTATCAATGCACTCATATGAACCTCATATTACTTCAAAACATATTCATATTCATTAGACTCTTCAACTCTGGGCAAATCACCTCATACTCATCTCTGCTAGATGACTACTCAAAATTATCAAAAACTTCAAAACGTAGTCATGAAAATAATAACTTATAACACATGTAGAGTCATTATCATGAACTTAAAATTGGTTTATATTATCTTTTATCATCCTCATATCAATTTGAAATAAATATATTGTAGTATCAAATGGAAATATTGGTTTTGCAGACCAATCTCATGTCTTCACTGTATACAAACCTAATTATGTTAGACAAGTCAATTTGAGATCACCTTTTTTCTTATATATAAGCACATTAAAGAATTATATCCAAAATTTATATGTGTTACATGTATTTAAAAACAACCCTCTTCAATTGGGTCCATCCCTAATCCATGGAAACACACCCCTAACCTCATTCCTACTTCTGCCTATTTTTTCAGTCTTCCTCACTAGGCCTTTTTAATCATAAGTCAAATTCCATGACTAGTTTAGCATATTTTAAGTCTATAACCTACTCTTAAACCATCATTGGAATAATACATAGGTCTTAATCTTAAACTTACATCCACTTAGAAATTTTGACTTGATCAACTCTTCTTGTAATAGAAAATTTCAAAAAAATATGGCTTTTCCTATACGGTCCATTTACTCATCTGACATACCAGTTCCATATAGAGGTATTTGGGAGATTCAACTACATGATCAAATCATAAAACTATTTCATCCAATCCATTTTGATCCATTTCCAATAAGATCTTCCATATCGGGTCATAATTAGGGTTTTAGAGAGGGTTATGACCACCTTATAGTCTTAATAATCATTTAAAACAATTGGTCCATTATTCCAAAAACTAGTGCCTAAAAATTGAGATAGGATCCTTTATTAACGTCCATGAACTTATTAGGATATCATGTAAATTTTTCACATACCAACGAGCACAATAAAGTCCTCATGTCTGTAACACCTAATTTTATGCACACAGGAAACCTCAAAACCTTATTTCATGCTTTATTCTTCAACTTGGGACCTCAAACTTCACCAACACTCTTGGAAAAAAATTAAAAACCTATGTTAATTCTCATTTTTCTGTTCATGCCTCGGTAACTAAACCTCATACCTTATTTGATCACCATCTCTCTCTTTGCTCTTTAGGCTTTAAATCTGTAGTTCATATTAGGCCTCAAAGTAGACCTTCTAGATATTTTTCAAGCACTCTCCACCTTAATCACATGCCAATATAACCTTATACATTATATGGCACTATTTTTAATCCTTTATAGGTCTTAAAAACACTTCATGGTACCTTATTGGATCATGCAGGGTCTAGGACTATTATGGTTGCATGCTTAGGTTTAAGACCATAACACTATAAGCTTACCTTGAAGATTTCCTAAGTGTTACAACATTTAATATGAATGATTTATAATCCTTAAGCATCCACTTATACCTATGTGTATCTATCTTACTATACCACCATCTTCATACCCTCTCATAGGGTCTCTTCATGTGATGATCAAAGTTATGACTGTGTTTCTCAAGCATGTGAAGCTTGAAAACTAGACTTGAAACATTCCATGATGATTCAACACTTTTATTATATTAATTGTATTCTCTTTACATAAAATTATATATCTATACATACTTCTTAATGCACATGCTCATGATAGGACAATTCTACTCTAGACTACTATTCAAAAGTATGTTTACCTTATATCTTGATCTTGACCTGAAAACATGTCATCACCCTCAGAAGAATAATTAGGTTGCCTTAAAATTATCTATTTTCATAAGACTTCCTTTTTACATACCAAGTCACCATGCATCTTTACTAGATGCACTTTGACATTACCTTTGACCTTGACAATAATGACATTCAATTTGACCTTGACATGAATGACACCACTTCTCTACATCATGTTCTTAGATTTATTTCAAACATGGTAGCAAGATAATTTTCAAAACAAGTGTGATGTGAATTAAACTTTGTGTGTTAAATAATATATTACTTTCATTAATGAATATAGGAGAAAGATGGACTTGTCATAACTAAAATAAAAATTGATGAAATTATATTTTTAATATATTTTAAATAAATAACACAAATTAACTACTTTAGTTTAAAGATATGTATGTAATAATTAAACAAAGATTTTTTATATATGTTATTCCTCTATATCCTTCCAACTCTATTTCTTATTGTGTATATTTTGATCTCAAAAAAAAACTAGTGTTTTTTTGTTTTCTCTTCTCTATAGATAGATTTCTCTCTTTGTGTATTTTATATTGGCATGTTAACTTTGATTTTTGACACTTGTTAATTTTTATACTATATGAACTATTGAGAAATTTTTAATAATGGTTGTGTATCTTTAGATTACCATGTACATGTAAAACTACATTTAATGATGTTTACAGTAGTTTTTGACAATTATTACCACACTATCTTTGGTAATCCAACCTCTTTCAGCCTCCATGTGAATGAAGTTGAAGATAGGTACACGTGATATTGGCATGTTTCATGTTGGAAAGTTATTTTATGTAATATGAAAATGGGGAGGAGTAATCTCAATGATAAATTAAATAGAGAGATGTGAGGGGGACCTGATAATATCATGCAAAGATCACATGTTGAATTATTTTTTTCCCAAATAGTTTATGTTTTATGAAATAATTACAAACCATTTTTTATTGGTGTATCGAATCTCGGTAAATCTTAGTTCTTATGAGAATTGAATTTCCTTTTGTAATTTATAGTATAAAATGAGTTTAAACAATTTAAACTAACATTTATGCTTAATATTATATTTTAAATTTGTTTTTAGAGTTATATGTATTGTAAAAATATCAATCATATTATATTTTATGTGATTGATATTTTTTATTAGACATGCAAATCTAATATAACAACCAAATTCACTCATCCCATCAAATTCACAGTTCTTATAAACACTATTAATTTATATTTTTTATTTACATATAGCATTGTTGTTGTTTATAATATACTATAGTAAGCAAAAAATGTTATTATAAAAATATACAAAGATAAATCACAATTTAGTAGTTAAATTGGGATAATAGTTTAAATAGTACATAATCAATTTCATAATAATGTGAAACATTCCATGTGCCTAAAATTGATTAATTACAACCAAGGTAATTAACCTGGTCCCTTGGTAATCATTAAAATATTTGGATTGAGGAATTTTTAAATATTTTTGAAGAATATTATTAATATTATGGCCCTGACATCGAATAAGTAGAACCAACCTAATTATCTTGGTGCCTTTACAATCATAGAATATTTGAATTGAAGGAAAATTTGAAAATCTTTGAATAATTGTATCAATATTTTCTTCTATAATGGTAAGAAAATGAATTTGAAAAGGACCCTTCATTTATATAAAAGAGAAAAAATATTTAGCAATAAAATCCATGTAAAACACCTCTACCAACAGTAAAAGAAACTAATTGTGAGAAAGCTATAAAGCAACAAAAAAAACCTCACAATAAGTTGTAAATATGATGTAGCCAAAAAAATTACAACCTTGCAACAAGTTGAGAATGAGAAATTAAAATATCACAAAGGTTGTGTACCTTCAACACCATCACCTTTATGGGGGTAGAGAGTCATGTTCCTAGATTCAATTCCCTTTCTAGGTTGGTCATTTTTTCTTTTTGCTCACAATAGTTCATTTCTATCTTTCCCCTAGATCACAATAAATAGGGATACAAACTTCAATGCAACTGATGGGCTGGGTCCTATCTAATATAACATGAGCAAATATTCTTAGTTATTTATTTTAATTTTTAAGATATCATTATACCTCATTTCTATTTGCTTCACTTTTAATCATAGTCTCGAGAGACTTTTAAACATCAACTAGAAAATTTTGAATCTATCTCCAGTACATCACTCCCTGTTGGATCATAGTCACTCCCAAATTTTATCATGAGATATTCAGGAAGGTTTTCCTTCCACCATGAATTATTGATATTAATTTTAGAATAATTACTAGTTATGGCCAAATCACATGTTTCAAAACATCTACAACATCTAAAGAGTAAACCCTCATAATCAATAGATTGCATCAAGTGTCAGTCCTTTAATTTCACTTCAACTTAACCTACAAGTTATTTATAGATACCTATGCTAATAAGGATTCTAGAAAATGTAGACTGATCTATTGTCATTGTATTAGAATCTATTAACATGAACTCACCTATGGAATCTACTATAACTTAAAAACAAGATTCCATCTAAGGATAGAGAGGTAGATGTCATAATTGAACCCAAATATGGCTCATATTATTTGGTTTTTGTGATGGTGTTGAAGGATGGGTACCATACTTGAACTAAAAGAGTGCACTGTGTTGGTCACATGTCCAGACATAATCTTGAAAAACCACTTTCCTATATTATTCATGGTTGAAATCTGCAATAAACAAACCCTTAACACAAGGTAGTATTTCAATATTACATATTAGTAGGGCCCTCCATTGATATGAGATCCATGAGTGAGTATTGGGTAGCTAGGTTAAAATCCATTGAACCTTTAAATAAATCCTTTGGTTGAATAAGCTTCTTCTAGATCTAATACATCCTAAAACACTTCCTTTCCAAAGGTAACTAAGTAGATTGATTTAGCAGGGGTAAAGGGGATTTATTTTTATATTTTCCATCTACCTTAGCCAAGAAATTGCATATGTAAAATTGAATCTAACTCTCTTGTGGATACCTTTGGGATTAGCTTTGGGGGATTTTATCCCACCAGACTCTATCTCTATTGCATGCCAAATCTTAAATCCATCCTCCACATCTTCCTCATTTGGTTTCACTTGATTTTTCATCTTTATCTCTACACATCCTAACAATAAATTTGTCACTACCTATCTATATAGGAAACCATGTCATTACTCTCTACCATGATCCTATGTCTTAGAAATCCTTATATTAAATATTAATGACACCTTTCTATGTAAAAAAAAGGATGTTTCCCTCTATTTTTATCCCTTCCTTGCATAATCCCTACCTTATATCCCCTTGTATTACATCTACTACATCCTTCTATCTCTACTATTATCATCAAGGTCTATACTCTTCCTAGTTTCAAAATTCTAACATTAAGGGAATTTGGGCTAAATATGCTACCATCAGGAGAGACTAGTTTTTTATCATTTTATGGAAATTTCATAATTTTATTAATATTATGTATTTTTAATGACTATATTTGATCCTTCCCTCTAGGTATATATGTTTTCTTTATTTTTATAATTATCATATTTTACAACTGATTAATCATTTATTTGCTTCAATTTTATTCAATTGTTTAGATATTTTATATTTTAAATTTAGATTTAGTTGTTATCTTTTAATTGTCATTTTTCACTTTTTACAACATTTTTTGATAATTTATTGTTTCTATGCATCTATGATATTTATTTATGACTATTTTTTTCTTTCTAGTTCCTTGTATTTTGTTTTTCTTAGTGGAATTTGATGAATTTTTTTGTCATGTGTCAACAAGTGTCTCATAGTCTATTTATTTTCCATGATCCATATCATGTACAATTTTTATGTTATTTCCTATATTTTTTTTATCTATAAAACATATCTATTGGGGAATAAACAATATTTTTTCAATAAATTTACACATTGTTGTGTCATAAAACACACACACTCACACCCATTTTTTTAATTCATGGTGCCCACTATTACCTGAATATCTTTATTTAGGGTCCTCATAGCCTTAGAAATTCATGTCATTGGTATTAGTTTGTATAAATATAATATTGTAATTGAATTTTAAAGTTATAGAATATGAAAATCAAAGCTTGAACTGTCATTTTTGATGTTTTTAAACCTTGGGTTTTCATAATTTTCATGTTTTGTTTTGACTAATGGAAGTATTTTATTTTATCCTCATGTTTCCTATGTTGTATATGATCATAGGATTATCAGATGAGAGTTACCAAGTAATCATTGGCTAGTACTTATTTTATTTTATCCAATAGTTCGATAGGTGAATTTACTACCTTATCCAAAGCCCTTTATTCCCTTGTAAAAGATCCAAGTCCTCTAAAGTCCCTGTGCTCTGATTGTTCGATAGGTGGCATTTATCTTTTATG
This sequence comes from Torreya grandis, assembly GCA_037957365.1. Taxonomy (NCBI): domain Eukaryota; kingdom Viridiplantae; phylum Streptophyta; class Pinopsida; order Cupressales; family Taxaceae; genus Torreya; species Torreya grandis. The sequence continues at coordinate 940,513 of JARHVA010004758.1, forward strand.
TGTAACCTTTCATATTTAAAGCAATTTCTAAGCATTCCCAATCTCTAAGCTCTTAGAATAGGCTATGTGACACATTTACATGAACCTATAATAATAGAGACATTAAAATGAAATATTAATAATCTAATGATTTTGAGCCTCTATATAGGTGACACCTCTTCACTAACCCAAAACCATCAAGTGATTAAAATTTTAATTCTAATCATCCTAGTAACCCATAGTCTAATACCTTTGGGCTTTCGAGCTCTGAATAATTAATAGTTTGCACAATTTCATTGACCTAGACCTTCAAAGGCTAATAACTAGCTTAAAGGCCTAATTGTCTCATAGATCCACGCCTCTAAGCCCTTGTGGGATAAGATCAAGCCACATGTCAACATCACATCAATATAGAGAATTCAAAGGGGCATACATCTTTAAAAAGGCTAATATATCAGTGCATCTGAGACATCAATTTTCAATAAGCCCAATACTATTCTACATGGTGCAACCATGTTAACTCATGGGCCCAAAACATATAAAATTAATTTATAAATCTAAAGGATTGAGTAAGAGATAAATGGATAAGTGTCAAAATATATGAAGTTCATAATTAAAATTCATATAACGAAAGATCGATAGCAAAGCAAAGAATCTGGCAATTGATACAAAACAACTATTTCAAGTAGGGTGACTGGACATGCAAAGATAATGAGAAGTTTCCATATGTCAAATATGACCCTACCAAAGTTGAATCACACATGATAATTGAATTGAGAATCAAATCATAAGCTATAATCTTCATTGAAGTCACATAAATTAATCATTCAACGCATAGATGTTGGGAAATATATGCAAAATCTAGTAAAAAATAAGTCACTTTTCCATTAATCTATAAGTGAATATTGCATTTTGGAGCTTCTCTACAACCAAAAGCTCTAGTTTTCCATGGAACCTATGAAGATAATTTTTATAATCTATAAAAGGATTATACAACATGAGATTGCTAAAATGGATTCCTCTTCAAATCAATCATGCATTCAGGTTCCTTTTTCCTACTCTTGTGTGCGAATTACAAAATACATGGATACAATGTTTGACAAAGGTTATCTTGAGTTCAAATTCATACACTACTCATCATTTTGGAATGTAGTTGACTATGTTCCTACATATTCTTCATAGGCCCAATTATACATATATAATAAGCAATACATCGATGACTTTTTCCCCATCAAAACCTTGGGACTTTATCAAATAATAGTAAAACTAAAGGTAATGATTTGCATTGGCATGTTTAGGGATTTATTTATTAATGATATTTATTTTGGTGATCTCCTCCAACTTAGGAAAGGAAATAATGTAGTTTCTTATATTTTTGGGAGGGTATCAAGAGGTCCCTTAAACTCTAAGGGCCTAAGGTAGTATATACCCAAGTCTTGACCAATCAATGGCTTGAGCATAATACTATGAAAACCAAATTAAACCAATTTCTACTGAAAGTCTAAAGACTAAATCCTAAGGGAGCCATTTCTTCCAATGGAATTATAAATTTTAGGCCTTGGATTAGGATCACCATGGCCATGGTATATAAATTGTATGATTTTCCTAGAATCACATATGTACAAGTGGAATGGGTCAATTTATTGGACATTCTATTGACCTTCAACAAGATTTTTGCCCTTTATGAAGTTATTAGTGTTAGGCTAAAGGCACAAATGTATGAAGATAAATACAGACCTACCACTCAAAACTTTTACATGATGTATTATTTAGTAGATGTAGTCTCTAGCATATTTCATAGTGTAAATGGAGAATTATGGAAACCATCAACTGAATATGTTAATAAAATAATCCATGAGGATCATTAATTTATGTTCATCCAAAAATTCATAGGTGAAATCAAAAAGGATTTGTGTAGAATAATATCTCAAATGTACTGGCAATTCATGTCACTCAAATGCCACAACTATTTAAGAACTTGAGGAAAAGCATTGAGAAATGGGGGGATTATTGGTATTACCCCAACATGACAATTATTAGGATTGAAGGAACAAGGGAACCTCATTTTTTATTGACTTTCCATGTCCCTATTAAAATTATAGAGAAGTAAATAGCTTACCAAATATATAATAACATATATGCAGATCTAGGTTTGAAGTATTTGGCCAATTACTTTAAAACTCATCTGAGTATTGGTCAACTCCAATATGTGGTAAGATATCACTAAAATAAAGTGTGGAATGTGAGAAATCAGTATAATTTTGGTGAGGCCCATTTTAGAAATTGGGAACATGAAATGAAAATGAGGAACTACCTCCAAACCCTAAGGGAGAAGAAAAAGGTAAACCTTACACATGGTAACTAGGGATATGAACATGATGCAATTTTCCTAAATATAGATAATGATTCAAAGGTATAGACACACATAAATAATGAACAAATTTACATGATGGTCACCTAGGCCATCCAATATAATCTAGATATTACAAAATATAAGGCCAATGAAATGGTGGAACAAGCCAAGAAGGTTTGGATTTATTAGTGACCCCTAGCTCAACCACAGGATTCATCAGGCCTAAGAAAACCCCTCTCTCCTACATTAGTTTGAGTGAATCTATAATAGGGTGAGTCTAGCATCCAAAGAAAGAAAAACCTCTATATCAAAAATGATATTCTTTAAGGGTTCCCTATTCCTTGACCAACTTATACTCATCTAATTACCATTGCCACATAATTAGGCACAACCACTTCATCAGAGACAACCCCATCTCTATCGGATAAATAGAAGAGCACATTATTAATGACATCTATACCACCCCTCATAACAATTACATAGGTAAGTCTTCCAAATTTTTGTAATATTCATTCCCATCTCTTCAATCCACTCCTCCATTCCCTCAACTAGGACCATCTCTATCCACTCCCCTTCCACTATCATTGTTCCACCTTTCATTAGATTTCTACCACCACATTAGTATTTCATACTACTATGGTCCATTTATTTATTTCATCATCCTACTCACCTCTTGTTTATCTCATAACCACTTATCGGAGGAGATCCAAAATTCTTCTAGCCTCCTCTACAACACAAAAACTAGAGTAAAGACAATATGAAGGTATAACTAACACAGAATAATCCCCTAATGAAGAGGAATTAAAGGAAGAAGGAATTGGATAGGTGATATACCTTGCGTACTATGCCACATACGAGGAGGAATATAATGTAGAAATTATGATGGAAGTAGAATAGAAGGTGAGTGAAGAAGAGGCCTGAATTGAAGAGGATGAAGACATTGAGTTGGAAAAGTCCTCATAGTAGATCAAATTGAAAAGATAAGTGAGGTAGTATCTTCTTTGGTTTATTTTTTCTCTATTTTATATACCTCAATTATATATTTTTCACCATCTAGCCCTAGATTTTCATTATTTGGTACAGTTCATTAATTTATTCTTTCAACTTCTACACAAATAAAGACTCCTAAGAAGGCAGCCCATTTTTTAGATTTGGTTAGTATTTTAATTTTTTATCCTAAAATGTGACCAATACCTAGGAAACCCTTATCCCAAATACAACTACCAATGTCAATGCATTTATGCACTTCGATAGTTGAGAATATCCCTAGCTTAACTAAATTTATTGTTGAGGTTGATCCATAGAGGGAACCTTCACCATGGTAGATGATTATTTACCCCCCATTGTAGTTATTGATTCAAAAAATTGCTTCATTAACATATTCAGCATTGACTCCTTAGTCAATAACTCCTATGACACCTCCATCCTCTAAATCTAAAGCCTAAGTCCATAAGGAGAATAAGAGAAACTTATATTTATTGAATGGGTTGGATAAATGTAGGGAAAGAAGGATAAGAGAAAGAATTTGGTTTTCACCAAATTGCCCATAGTCTCCAACAAATTTAATAGGAAGATTGGTATAATAAAAAGGGTTAGGAAGAGGAAGGAAATAAATATTGATATAATGGAAGAATTTTAATTTAAACAGAGAGAACATATATTTCCCTTATCTAAAAAACATTAAAAGAATCTTAGTGATCCTAATGAATATACAAAGGATTTTTATAGTTTTGTGGATTCTACTGGGCAAGTAATGAATAAAATATATAAAACTAATGAGGAATCACAACAAAGGCTATTACAAAGGCAAATTATAATGATCTTAATGTTATTGTTACTAATGTATACAATGCAAAAACTAAGCTATATGATACTTTGAATATCATTTGGCCTTTTAGAGGTAAAATCCATTTAGAAATAAATAAAGTGCTCAAGTTGTGGCACCAATTAGAGGAATATGAGAAGAGTCTAAATTTTTTAATTTAATGTTGTAGGATCAATGCATTTAACCATCTCAACTTGATGTCTAATCAAGATGTAGCATGGACCTTAAACTATGTAATTATGAAAAGGGATTTTGCTCTTGCATGGCATAATCAGATGAAGAATTTTTTAGCACATCTAGTGAATTTGGAAAACCAAGCCTTAGAAAATTTAAATGAAATGAGGGTCCCTAATGTGATCACCTCTATGGGTGAGTTAGTCAACACACTAAATTTTGAGACACTTCTTAATGAAAAAATAAATATATTTCATGAGGAGGTTGAGGGAATGGTATATAAGACTAGAAATGAGATTTTGTAACAAATCAACTTTATTAAGGACTAGGTGACAAAGGTTGAATCCCTAGCATCAGAGTGTAAGTGTTTCTACATCATCATAGTCTCCCCAATTTATTGGATATGAAGTCATGCATACTTTATGTGGGCTAGTCTTGATCTCTCAAGGAACTACAATGACCACTTCAATTTCAATAATTATCACTCCATTGACTTTGAAATCTACTTTGACTATGTTATAATTTTCTTCTTTTGGCACTGTTACATTAGCACTGTCTAAATATACATATTTATTTTCATGATTAATTGAGATGACACTATTAATTCATAATTTATTTAGCATGTATATATTACATTTTAGATAAACAATTATAGTTTCAACAATCATTAGTGTACATGTATACTTTGCATGAGATTAGCATATAATGTTATCTTTTAACATGTATTTTTACACTTCACCTGAGAGATGATGATTTTCCCATCCAAAACTTATTTGTACTTGTATCCTCCCAATCCCAAAGCGAGGAGAATATTGGCTACTTAAATTAATAGGAAATTCTAAGGAAAGTTTTGTAAGTGATCTGAATGTCCAAAATTTGATTCTTCTCCAAACTTGTGGATTGTGTAAGAAGATATATTACTTTAGTTTTTTAGTCTTTTGGTTGTGAATTACTTATCTCTTTAATACGCAATTATTCATATTGAGTTATTATTGATCTAAATTTTTATGGCATATGAATCATAATCCCCCCTTGTAGATGTGTTATTATAATCTAAAAAACATGACAACCTTTGATTTTATGTGTTTAAGTTTGTTGTATTTTAGTTCCTTTAGAATGTTTACTATGTTTTATTATTTTTACAATACAATATCCTACAACAAAAATTGGTCTTTGATTCCTTGTCCAACCTCTAGTTCATGTTTTGGTCTATAAAATTTCCATTGGGTGTGGTCCACAAGCCACCTTTTCTACCCTACCTTTCCCTCTTTTTTGAATCTATTTTTCGTCCTACCCACCTTAGGCTAGATCCATCATAAATCCACCCATAGTAAATATATTTATAGTCATCCATATTTAACCCATCTATGGTAAATAAACTACTTCACTCATGGCTATTCCATCAACAAGTTGTTTACAAAATTGAATACCTATCAACTTGTGCCTTGGAGTGAATTTCATTCATATATCTTGAAACATTAAAGGCTACCTTGTAAAGGTTTCTTTCAAATGCATAAAACCCACATAAACACACATGTTATGTTACTAGTACTACTCAACTTATATCTTTAATTTATATAGGGAACCTTGTATTATTTATAGATTATGCACATATTTTTTCTTTCATAGAAGTCATAATCCCTTTATGCTCTACTAATTTATTTATTTCTATGTAGGTAATATTACTCATGTTCTTAAATTGATGACCAATTTACCATGTTTGGCATATCATTGGATTGTAGTTGCATTGATCACATTTTTCAAATCTAGAGAATATCACTCTTTTACTTGCATTGAATAACTTTTTTACATGTGGCACATTTAATCATGCAATTATATCGGTTGCATCATAAACTTGTGCAGGGAAATTTATTAATAACATACATGGTTTTAAGATTATAACTTTCTACATTAGACATGAATAATTTTATATCTTATCTTACACATGATTCACATATTCTATTTATTTTGAGATTGTGTTTCACATATCTTTCTAATATCTTAAAAGGAGGCTTACATTTCTCTCATTTTATCTAAAGTCTAGACTCTAACCTATAGGTTCCATGAATTTAATACAAAATGTGTTCCTATACATGAAAGAATTAAAATTATTGATTTTAGACATAGCTAACATCTAACCCCTATCATCACCATGGTTCATAAATATTTAGGGTAATGTTTTTCAATTTATTTTCTAAACATTCACGTTATTGTTTTAACCTTAATTTTTTAACATTGAGTGTTGTACTCAGATATGCATCTAGGATTAAACAAATATTCAATCACATTCAACTTAATATGAGTATTTACACATCTCAATGGGTGTATTTTTGTTAGTTTTTCACTTTTATATTTTAGGAGATTATTTTTATAGTCACTTATCCACTTGTAAAATGTTCAAGTATATTTCACATGTGGATTGGATTTCACTGTTAGAGCTTTAAGAGTGATCAATTTTGTATCTACACTTTCCATATTTATATTTCTTATCTATATCTACAAACATCAAATTGAAGTAGTATGTTTACAAAAAAAAAATAGACCCTGAGTAAATATATTTGTCATAATTTTTTTCTTTTTGGAAATTATTTTTATAAATTTATTAGTGGTCTAAATTAAGTTACTATTAGAATATTTTATACTGTGATTCATCATTTTCTATTATTTCCCCCTCCTTATTTTTCTCTTTTATTTTTCTTCTATCTCTTATTATTTTAATTTTCTCTATTTCTAGTGGTTTCCTAAAAATAGTATCATACGCATATATGAGGTCCATCAATCTATAGAGTATGTTTAATGTCTATGTTCCTTTTTCATAAGTTATGATCTTCCATGGTTTAGTGGTTATGTATTGTTAAATATTTTTCCTATTTTATGTTATTCTCTTTGACAACTAGGTCATACTTTCAATCAAGGGGCTTATAATTACATAGGTACATTAGTCCATTTAGAAAATAAGGGAATCAATCAAAACATTTAGAGAAAGCCATTAGAAAATTTAAGGAAATGTAAAGGTCATCTAACATTTGTTGATACTCTATTCTATAAGAGATAAAAAAATTATATAGCATTTATTAAACAATGAAGATTATTATATTCAGATACTTGTATTACATTGGACTTTTTAGTGCAGATTACATTATATTGTGTTTGTTTCCTTCAATATTATGTACCATTTATGTATATGGTAAGTAGTGGACACTTAAAACCTCTACTAACCTTAAGCATAGGCCCCAAAAACTATCTTTTTCTTTATCATTTGTGAGTTTAGTTTACCTATTAAGGTTTGAATAATAAAATCAAATTTCTATTGAAAGATTACAAATACTGAATGAGATTTTTGGATTTCTGGACATGATAAACCCAATCATCAAACAAATGTTAACTTTTTTACTTGAAAAAAAAATAAAAATAAAAAATAAAAAAATTCACAATTATGAGATCCATTGATATAGAATGTATAGTTTTATAAAAAATCTAAAGTCATAATAAAATTTTTAAGTTCTCATTATCTTACCACAAATTTCTATTTTTACTATCAACCTATAATGATTGCTCCAACAAATCTCTAATTTGAGTGGATCACAAAAAGCTACTAAATTTTCATAAATGTCCAAATTAAAAAATGTAACTACTTGGCAAGAAAATTAAATACAATCATTGTATCTAAAGCATCTAGGCCATTCCATGAAACATACTACAAGAAAAATTCACTTTCATATAAAAAATGGACTTACTAAATTCATTCTTTATTGCTTTCTTTATTTATCCTAAATGTCCAAGTTAATTCAGTGTCAGCACATTCATCCGAAGAACCAAAAGAAACCTTGCACTCCTTTCATTGGGAAAACATCCGTTATTTTTTCAAAATTAAAATTTCTAGTATTATTATTCAAAGTAACCTTGAAAAATTAAATTAGTTTATATCGTAGTTAGGTTAATGTGATATTTATGGTTTCTCTAATCATTATTATTATTATTATTATTATTATTATTATTATTATTATTATTATTATTATTATTATTATTATTATTATTATTATTTATTTTATTTTAATTTGATTTTAGAAGGGATAAATATATATCATTATATTGTATTGATATACAGTTATGTATATTAAAATAATTATATACTTTATGTTTTTTATGAAAGAATAAATACAAATATTTTTATTTCACCATTTCCTACCTATGATAAAGAAAGATAGATTTGAGATACAATACCCAACCTTATTCCAATAAGTTCAAAATATATGTTCATTGATTCAATTCTGAGCATGGAAAATGAATAGTGACATAAAAAATACTCTACAAATCATCCCACCTTCCCAAAATTCTCTTCTTTTTATTGTTAAATACATGGCTCTAAAAGGATTTGAAAGATGGTTGATTAGGGTGGAAGTTATTTTAAATAAGTTTGTAAATATTATGCTATATCAATGTGCTAGCAGTAAAATATGAACATATTGTACTTTTCTAATATAAATTTACTTCTCATCTTGCAGTATGATAATTTCAATAAAATAAATACAAAATTATCTCTTTTGTTCATCGAGGCTACTAATAACATAGAGGTTACTCCCAACCTCGAACATGACATAACTAGTTCTTCAAACAAATGAGAAAAAAATGATCAACCTGGAAGGAACACAATATCATTTTTGACATTTAGGGTTTGTTTTGAATTAACATGACTTATCCCATAATATTTCCTTGTTTAACTATACTTCATTTTATAATTATACCTAGAAAAGTTAATATTCTAACAATTATTTATAATGATGAGAAAATGATATTAAGAATGTCATTGAACTGAAAATTAATTCATTAAGAATATTAAATCATCAAAAGTTTCCAGATTAATCTCAATGTTACCAAAAATATTATAACTCTTATTAAGGAAAATTTATATAAATCCTATGCATCACATTCTAGTGGGAGCTATCACTTAACTAGAAGTAAACATGAATTGATTGAAGTAGCGAGGATTAGATAAACCCATAAATAGAGATAACCTAAGATGAAAATTATATTCAAACTATTTAAATTACAATATTGTAAGGGCAAACTAACTATACACTTATTTAAGTTATTTTTAATATTCAAAATTAAAATTAAAATAAATAAATAGAGAACTTATATAATACAAAACAAAAATTATGAATATTATTAGAATAGAAACAATAATTACTCCCAATTTTTTTTTAGAATAACAACATAAAATAACTAATGTAAAATTTTAAGTTTAAAACATAATCTGTAAATGATAGCATGGATTTAGGAAACTAGAGTTAATGTTCACCAAGAACATAAAAGAATATCATAAAATTTCTCATAGCTATATTATTTTATGACTTATAATTCATATCAATTTTAAAAAATCAATATTTTTATTAAAAAAAATAATACATAATATTTATAAATAATCTCTTTTAAAAAAATGGCCCAGACATTTTAAAAAATAAAATACCAAAATTCTTATAGCGATATCATGAATTAATTTATAATTCCAAACATCCACTCATAAAAATTCCATATTCCTTATAAAATACTTTAAATTATGTCTAGTATCAGTCCTTTAATTTTAATTCAACTTAACCTGGATGTTATTTATAGATACATATGCTAACCAGGATTCTATAAAATGTGGAATGATCTATTGTCATTTTATTAGAATCCATTAACATGAACTCACCTAGGGAATCTACTATAGCTTAAAAACAAGATTCCATCTAGATATAGAGAGGTAAATGTGGTAATTAAACCCAAATATGGATCATATTTGTTTTTCACGAGTGGGTTGAAGGATGGGTACCATACCTTAACAAAAAGAGTGCACTGTGTTGGTCCTATGTCTAGACATAATCTTTGAAAACCACTTTCCTATTTTCTTCATGATACAAAACTACAATAAATAAACCCTTAACACATGGAAGTATTTCAAGCTTACCTGTCAATAGGGGCCTCCATTGATTTGAGATCTATGAGTGAGTATCGAGTAGGCTAGGTGAAATCCATTGAACCTTTAAATAACTCCTTTGGTTGAATAAGCTTCTTCTAGATCTAATACATCCTAAACCACTTCCTTTTCAAAGATAACTAAGTAGATTAATTTAGCAAGGGTAAGGGGGATTTGTTTTTATATTTCCCATCTACCTTGGCCAATAAATTGCATATGCAAAAATGAATCTAACTCTCTTATGTCTACCTTTGGGATCAAGTTGGTGGGATTTTATCCCACCAGACTCTATCTCTACTACATGATAAATATTAAATCCATCCTCGACATCTACCTCCTTTGGTTTTACGTGATTTATCATCTTTATCTATAGATATCCTAAAAAAAAATCTATCAGTACCTCTCTATGTAGGAAGGCATGTCATTTCTCTCTACCATGATCCTATGTCTAAGAAATCCTTATCTTAAATATTAATGCCACCTTCCTATGAAAAAAAAAGAAACATGTTTCCCTCTATCTTTTTATCTCTACTTTTGTTGTCGAGGTATATTTTCTTCCTTGTTTCCAAATTTTAGCATCAACAAAATTTGGAATAAAAATGCTACCATTGAGAGAGACTATTTTTTATCATTTTATGTAAATTTCATAATTTTATTATATTATGTATTTTCAATGACTATATTTGATCCTTGCCTCTAGGTATATATGCTTTGTTTGTTTTTATAATCGTCATATTTTACAGCTGATTAGTCATTTATTTGCTTCAATTATTTAGATATTTTATATTTGGATTTAGTTGTTATATTTTAACTGTAATTTTTCACCATTTTACAACATTTTTTTATAATTTATTGTTTCTTTGCATCTGTGATATTTTTTATGACTATTTTTTTCTTTATAGATCCTTGTATTTTGTTTTTGTTAGCGCAATTTGATGAATTTTTCTATCATGTGTCAACAATTGTCTCATAGTCTATTTATTTTCCATGATCCACGTCATGTATAATTTTTATGTTATTTATTATGTTTTTATGATATGTAACACATATCTATTGCGGAAATAAATAATATTTTTCAATAAATTTACACAATGTTTGCCATAACACACACACCCCATTTTTTTAATTCATGGGGACCCACTATTATCTGAATATCTTTATTTAGGGTCCTAATAGCCTTGTAAATTCATGTCATTGGTATTAGTCTATTTAAATATAAAATTTTAATTGAATTCTGAAGTTATAAAATATGAAAATTTGAAAATCAAAGCATGAACAGTCATTTTGACATTTTTAAACATTGGGTTTTCATAATTTTCATGTTTTGTTTGGAATAATAAAAGTAAATTATTTTTTCCTAGTGTTTCCTATGTTATATATGATTATAATATTATTGGATGAGAGTTACCAAAAAATCATTGGCTAGTACCTATTTTATTTTATCAAATAGTTCGATAGGTGGATTTAATACCTTACACAAAGCCCTTTATTCCTTTGCAAAAGTTCTTATGTATTCTAAAGTCCTCAATCTCTGACCATTTGATAGGTGGCATTTATTTGTTACATATAAACTTTCATGTTTAAATAAATTGATAAGTGTTCCTAGTCTCTGATCTCTTACAATGGGCTATGCGACACATTTGCATGAACCTATAATAATAGATGCTTTAAAATGAAATATTAATAATCTAATTATTTGTAGCCTTCATAGTCTCTTAGAAGTTGACATGTGGCACCTCTTCACTAGCCCAGAACCATGAAGTGAATAAAATTTTAAGTCTAATGGTCCAGTTAACCCACAATCTAATACCTCTAGGATTTTGAGCTCTAAATAATTGACAATTCACACAATGTCATTGACCTAAAGCATCAAATACCAATAGCTACATTAATGGCCTAATGGTCCCATGATTCCATGCCTTTGATCCCATGTGGCCTAAGATCAATCCACATGTCGACATCACATCAATATAGATCATTCATAGGGACATACATACTTAAAAAGTCAAATATATCAGTGCCTTCGAGCCTCCATGTTCTAACAAGCATGAGATTATTCTACATGGTGAAACCACGTTAACTCATGGCCCCATAACATATAAAATGAAGTTATAAATCCAAAGGACTAAATAAGTGATAAATGGACAAGTGTCAAAATATATTAAGTGAATAATTAAAATGTACATAAGGAATGACTGATAGCAAAGTAAATAATCTAGCAAGTGAGAAAAAAAAACAACTATTTCAAGAAGGGTGACTAGACATGCAAAGTTAATGAAAAGTTTCCATATGTCAAATATGAACATACCAAAGTTGAATCACACATGTTAATTAAATTTAAAATCAAATCAAAATCTATAAGCTTCATTGAAGTTGCATGAATTAAAAATTAAGGCATATACTTTGGGAGATATATGCAAAATCTAGTAAAAAATAAGTCACTTCGCCATTAGTCTACAAGTGAATATTGCATTTTGGATCTTCCCTACAACCAAAAGATCTAGTTTTATAGGGAACCTATGAAGATAATCTATACAATATATAAAATGATTATATAACTTGAGATTTCTAAAATGGATTCCTCTTCAAATCAATCATGCATTCAAGTTCCTTTTTCCTACTCTTGTGTGAGAATTACTAAATACATGGATTCAATGTTTGACAAAGGTTCTCTTGAGTTCAAATTCCTACACTACTCATCATTCTGGAATGTAGTTGACTATGTTCCTCCATATTCTTAATAGGCTTGGTTATCCCTACATGATAAGCAATACATTGATGACTTGTTGCTCATCAAAACCATGGGACTTCATAAAGCAATGCTAAAACTAGAGGTAATGATTTGCACTGGCATGTTTAGGGATTTATTTATTAATGGTATTTTTTTTTTGACTATCTCCAACATAGGAAAGGAAGTAATGTAGTTTTTTATGTTTTTGGAAGGGCATTCAATAGGTCCCTCAAACTCATAGGACTTAAGGTAGTATATAACCAAGTCTCGACCAATTAATGATTCAAGCATAATACTATGGAAAGCAAATTAAACTAATTTATATTGAAAGTCTAAAGACTAAATCCTAAGGGGGCCATTTCTTCCAATGGAATTATCAATTTTAGGCCTTGGAATAGGATCACCATGGCCCTAGTAAATAAATTGTATGGTTTTCCTAGTATCATCTATGTACAAGTGGAATGGGTCCCTTTGTTAGACATTCTATTGACCTTTGACAAGATTTTTGAATTATATGAAATTATTAGTGTTATTTTAAAGGTAAAAATGTATAAATATGAATAAATACCTACCAATGGAAACTTTTACATGACTTATTATTTACTAGATGTAGTATTCAGCACAGTTCATAGGGTAAATGGAGAATTATCACAACCATCAACCGAATATGTTGATAACAGAATCTGTGAGGATTATTGATATATGTTCATCCATAAATTTAACAGTGAAATAAAAATGATTTGTGAAGAATCATACATCAAATATACAAGGCAATTCATGTCACTCAAATTCCATAGCTATTTAATAACTTGAGAAGAACCATTGAGAAATGGGGGGATTATTGGTATTACCCCAACATGATAATATCATGATTGAAGGGACAAGGGAACCTCCTTTATTCTTTCCTTGCCATGTCCATGATAAAATTATAGATAAGGATATAGCTTACCAAATATATAATAACATATACGAAGATCTAGGTTAGAATCATTTGACCTATTACTAACCCCTAGCTCAACCACAAGGTTCATCAGGTCCAAGAAAACCCCTCTCTCCTATAATAGATCAGGTGGATATAAAAAAAAGGGAGTCTAAAATACAAATGGAGAAAAATCTCTAGATCAAAAGGAGATTCTTTAAGGGCTCCCTAGTCCCTAACTAGCGTCTACTAATCTAATTAACACTACCACATAATTGGGCACAACCACTGCATCAGATAAAAATCCATCTCTATAAGATAAATATAAGAAAAAATTATTAATGAAACCTCTACCATCCCTCATAACAATTACACAATTAAGTTTTCCAATTTTTTTGTAATATTCATTCCCATCTCTTCCACCCACTCCTCCATCCCCTCAACCAAGACCATCTCCATCAACTCCACCTTCCACTATCATTGTCCCACATTTCATTAGATTTTTACCACCACATTAGTATTTCCTACTACTATGCTCCCTTCAATCTTTCATCATCTTTATCACTTCCTATTTATCTCATAGCCACTTATTGGAGGAGATCCAAAAAAATTCAATCCTCCTATACAACTCAAAAACTAGAGTGAAAACAATATGTTGGTCTAACTAACATAGAATAATCCCCTAATGAAGAGGAAGCAAAGGAAGAATAACTTGGATATGTGATATCCCTTGTGGACTATACCATATATGAGGAGGAAGAGAATGTAGAAATTATGATGGAAGTAGAATAGAAGGTGAGTGAAGAAGATGCTCGAGTTAAAGAGGATGAAGAGGATAAGCTGGAAAAGTCCTCATAGTAGATCGAAATGAAAAGATAAGTGAGGTAATATCATCTTTGGTTTATTTTATCTCTATTGTATATACCTCAATTATGGTTTTTACACCATCTAGTCATAATTTTTCATTATTTGGTATAGTTCACTCTTTTTTTCTTTCAACTTCTACAAAAATAAAGAATCCTAAGAAGCCAGTCCACTTTGTAGATTTGGTTAGTTTTTTAATATTCAATCCTAGAATGTGACTAGTCCCTAGGAGACCCTCAACCCAAATACAACTACCAATGCCACAATCTTCAACAATACATCTAGTCACTTCGATAGTTGAGAATATCCCTAGGTTAACTAAATTTATTATTGAGGTTGATCCATAGAGGGAGCCTTCACCATGGAAAATGATTATTTACCCCTAATTATAGTTATTGATTCAAATAATTACTTCATTAACACATTCAATATTTATTCCTCAATCAATAACTCCTCATATGATACCTCCATCCTCTACCTCTAAATCCTAAGCCCATAAAGAGAATAAGAGAAACCTATTATTACTAAACAGGTTGGAGAAATGCAAGGAATGATGGACAAGAGAAATAATTTGGTTTTCAACAAATTTCCCATAGTCTCCAACAAATTTAATAGGAAGAGTGGTACAATACAAAGGGTTAGGAAGAGGAACACGATAAATATTGATACAAGGAAAGAATTTTAATTTGAACAAAGATAAATATATATTTCCCTTAGCTAATAAATATAAAAATAATCTTGGTGATCGTAATGAATCTACAAAGGATTTTTATAATTTTTTGGATTCTACTGGGGAGACAATGAATGAAATGTATAAAAGTAATGAGGAATCAAAAAAGAGGCTATTATAAAGGTAAATTATACATTCTCTTTGTGAAATTGTTACTAGTGTATACAATGCAACCACTAAGATATATCAAATATTGAATATCATTTGGGATTTTAGAGGCAAAATCTAATTAGAAATAAATAAAGTGTTCAAGTTGTGGCATCTAATTAGAGGAATATGAGAAGATACTCACTTTTTCAACTCAATGTTCTAGGATCAATGCATTTAACCATCTCAACTTGATGTCTAGTCTAGATGCAACATAGGCCTTAAAATATGTAATTATGAAAAGGTATGTTGCTCTTACATGTCATAATCAAATGGAGGCTTTGTTAGCACATATAGTGAACTAGGAAAACCAAGCCTTAACATGTTTAAATGACATGAGGATCCCTGATGTGATCACCTCTATGGCTGAGTTAGTCAACACACCAAATTTTAAGACCCTTCTAAATGAAACAAAAAAAATTCAAGAAGAGGTATAGGGAATGGTATATAGGACTAACAATGAGATTTTGTAACTAATCAACTTTGTTAAGAACTAGGTGACAAAGGTTGAATCCTTTACATCAGAGTGCAATTGTTTCCACATAATCACAATCTCCCCAATTTATTGGATATTTATTCATGCATACTCTAGGTCAGCCATTCTTGATCTCTCAAGGAGCTACAATGACCACTTCAATTTCAATAGTTGTCACTCCACTGACTTTAGCATCTACTTTGTCTATTTTATAATTTTATTCTTTTGGAATTGTTACATTAGCACTTTCTAAATATGTGTATCTATTTGCATGTAAAATTGATATGACACTATTAATTCATAATTTATTTAACATGCATACATTGCATTTTAGACAAATAATTATAGTTTCAACAATTATTATTGTACATGCATACTTTGCATGAGATTAATATATTGTGTTACCTTTTAACATGTATTTTTACACTTCACCTAAGAGATGATGCCTTTTCCATCCAAAAATTATTTATACTTGTATCCTCCAACTCATAAAGGGAGGAGATTATTGGCTACTAAAATTAATAGGAAATTCTAAAGAAAGTTTTGCAATTGATCTACATGTCCAAATATTGATTCTTCTCCAAAATTGTGGATTGCATAAGAAGATATATTGTTTTAGTTTTTTAGTATTTTGGTTGTGAATTAGTTATCTCTTTAATATACAACTATTCATGTTAAGTTATTGTTGATCCAAATGTTTATTCCATATGAATCATAATCCCCCATTGTACATGTGTTATTACAGTCTAACAAACGTGACAACCTTTAGTTTTATGTGTTTAAGTTTGTTGTATTCAAGTTATTTTTTAATGTTAACTATGTTTTATTATTTTTTTGATACAATATTATACAATGGAATTGGTCTTTGATTCCTTATCCAACCTCTATTTCAAGTATTGGTCTATAAAAGTTTCATTTGGTGTGGTCCATACACCTCATTTTCTACCCTACATTTCCCTCTTTTTCAAATTTATTTTTGGTCCTACCCACCTTAGGTTAGATCCATCATCATTCCAACCATATTAAATATATTTATATTCATCCATAACTAACCCATCTATGGTAAACAAACTACTTCACTAACGGCTATTCCATCAACAAGATGTTTAGAAAATTGAATACCCAGCAACTTGTGCCTTGGAGTGAATTTCATTCATAGGTCTTGAAAAAATAGAGGCTGCCTTGTAAAGGTTTATTTGGAATGAATAAAACTCACATCAACACACATCTTATGTTACTAGTAATACTCAACTTATATCTTTCATTTATATAGGGAACCTTGTATTGTTTCTATATTATGCACATATTTTTTCCTTCATATAAGCCATAATCCCATTATGCTTAACTAATTTATTTTTTCCTATGTAGGGAATATTACTCATTTTATTACATTGATGAAAATTTTACCATGTTTTCCATATCATTGAATTATGGTTGCATTGATTACATTTTTCACATCTGGGGATTATCACTCTTTTACTTAATTTGCATAACTTTTCCCCATGTGGTACATATTAGTCATGAATTTATATTGATTGAACCATAACCCTATGTGAGGTAATTTATTAATAAGATACATGATTTTAATATTATAACTCTATATGTTAGACATCAATAATTTTATATCTTATCTTACACATGATGCACATATTCTATTTATTTTGAGATTGTGTTTCACATATCTTTCTAATATCATAAAAGGGGGCCTAAATTTCTCTCATTTTATATAAAATATAGACTCCATGAATTCAATACAAAATTTATTTCTATAGATGCAAGAATTAAAATTATTGCTTCTAGACATAGTCAACATCTGACCCGTATCCTCACCATGGTTTGTACGTATTTAGGGTAATGTTTATCAATTTATTTTCTAAACATTCATATTATTGTTTTAACCTTAATTTTTTGTCATTGAGTGTTGTACTCAGGTATGCATGTAGGATTAAATAAATATTAAATCACATTCAACTTAATATGAGGATTTACACATCTCAATGGGTGTATTTTTTATTAGTTTTTCACTTTTATATTTTAGCAGATTATTTTTATAGTCACTTATCCACTCGTAAAATGTTCAAGTATGTTTCATATGTGTATTGGATTTCATGGTGAGAGATTTGAGAGTGATGAATTTTGTATCTGAACTTGACATATTTATATTTAATATATATATATTTACATACATCAAATTGAAGTGGTATGTTTACAAAAAAATTGACCCTAAGAAAATTAATTTGTTGTAAAAATGTATTTATTGGGGAAATTATGTTTATATATTTATTAGTGGTCTAAATTAGGTTATTATTAGAACCTTTCATACAGTGATTCATCATTTTATATCATGTCTCCCTCCATTTTCATCTCTTTTGTTTTTATTCTATCTCCTATTGCTTTGATTTTCTCTATTTCTAGTGGTTTCTTAAAAATACTATCATACGCATATATGGGGTCCATCAATATATAAATTATGTTTAATGTTTATGTTCTATTTTCATAAGTTGTGATCTTCCATGCGTTAGTGGTCATGTATTTTTAAATATTTTTCCTATTTTATGTTACTTTCTTTGACAATTGGGTCATAATTTCAATCAAGGGGTTTATAATTACATAGCTAAATTAGTACATTTATGAAATAAAGCAATCAATCAAAACATTTAGAGAAAGCCATTAGAAAAGTAAATGAAATGTAAAGTTCATCTAACATTTATTGATACTCTATTCTATAAGAGATAAAGCATTTATAGAGAATTTATTAAACAATGAAGATCATCGTAGTGAGATACTTGTAATTCATTGGACTTTTTAGTGAAAATTACATTTTCTTATGTTTGTTTCCTTTGATATTATGTACCATTGATGTATCTAATAAGAAGTGAACACTTAAGACCTCTACTAACCTTAAGCATAGGCCCAAAAAAATATCTTTTTCTTTATCATTTGTGAGCTCAGTTTACCTATTAGGGTTTGAAAAAGAAAATCAAATTTTTAATGATGGGCACAAAGATTAGAAATACTGAGTGAGATTTTTGGATCCTTGAACATGATAAACCCAATCATCAAATAAATGTTAACCTTTTTACCTTAAAAAAAATTTAAAAGCAAAAATTCACAATTATGAAATCCATTGATATGAAATGTATAGTTTTATTAAGGTTCTAAAGTCATAATGAATTTTTTAGGTTCTCATTGTCTTACCACAAATATCTAATTTTACTATCAACCTATAATGATTGCTCCCACAATAATCATAAATTAAAAAAGACTTCTCTAAACCTTCTCTTAATCTTTTTTTTTTTTTTTGGTAACTGAGGGTGTCTCATAACTTTTATGGCACAACATTATCACCATGTTAGACCCAATGACCTAGGACACACTTAGGCATGCTATTGCAGTTCAAGTATAATGGTCTAATCCCTTGGGCTTACACCAATGCTCCACCTGACACTCATGGTTCAATCAGGGCTCAAACCCATGACCTAGTGGTCACCATTGCAATGGCTTATAATTGAGGTATAACCCTGGGAGCTTAAATCTTGGGGTAAATGCTTTTGGCATATCACAGCGATGAACTAGAGTAATGGGGGAGCACCTTCTCAAAGTGGGATATGTGGGTGGGCCTGGATCCATCTATCGAATAATTTGCATTCGAAACACCCCACTATGTTTTGCTTGGCTCACAAAGAGAAGTACGAGCCCTACCTCAAGGTGTCCACATGGCCACTTGTTGAAAGAGTCCTCATGTACTTAATGGGAATGGAATTTAGGTTGATGAGTACAAACTACTTGTACCTCACCAATACACCAAGCCCTTGAGTACCTCTCTCTTCTTTTTTTTTTTAACCTAGAGGTATCCCCGATCCCAATTGGAATATTGTGTCTCCACCTAGTGAGCTTCATTAAAATGAGCAGAAGCGAGACTAATGCTTTGGATGCTACCGATGAAACACATATGTACCAAATAACCTTGAGTACCTCTCTTAATCATTTATTGTTGTAGAATTAAAATATTAATTAATTATAATTTTAATGTTGTGGAATTAAAATATTAATTTGCCCCGTCTTCAAAGGTCTCTTAATTACTAGAGCCAATTCCCAGGATCTCCTGTCTGATGACATTATTAGCTGATATCTGTGAATATATGCCTCTCTTGATAAACTGTAGGGATCCCCAAATATTTGGCTACCTCACAACAATCACAGCAATTTAAAAAAAAAACATTGCAGTTGGTCAACTACCAAGTTCCCATTGCCATGCGGATGCCATGCTAACGTTGTGTATATTAAAAAGCAAGTTCGCCTATGATATAGGCTTTAAAGTCCATCATTGTAGTGGTTGTATGTAAGAAACATGAAATGAATACCTAACATATTTATTTTATTTTTTGCCTACAGGCAAAGACTACAATTCTTTTGCGTTTCTGAGTTAATAATTGCGTAAAAAACTTCATATACTCACGAAATTTTTACAACTTATGGAATTAGAAAACTGATTTCCCACAATGCGTAGAACGCATTGAATCGAAATATTGAGAGATTCCTTTCTGTACACCAATCCACACCCTCTGGTTCAATACAACTGTGATTGCTTTAAGAAGAGGACGGTCCAGCAGAAGAAACAGGGATATCAACACACCGGCCCGTATTTGGAGTTATGTTTGGCGAACTGTGAATCAATGACCTCCTCTTAATCTTCATAAATGGTATGGAGCTCATAAAGCTGTGTCTTCAAGGGTCTCTTCATTGCAAGAGCCAATTCCCAAGTTCCCATTTCTGATGACATCATATGTAATTGCACAGATAGAGAAAGCCAGATGATTTATTGTGATAACTTGATGATATGGATAAAAATGATAATAAATCAATACAAGAAAATATCAATTGGAAAAATTGGTAATTTTTATATATTAAAAAAAATACATATATTAAAATTTAAATTAGAGAAAGAGGAGACACAATATTACATTGTACACAAGATTTTGGGTGGGAAATTTTTACAGGAAAAAGGACAAATAACCTATATTACTATTGTAGTTATTTAAGTTGCTGTGTAATAATGCATTTCTTAGTTCTGCTATACTTTTAATGCATGTGAATTATAAGTAGGCACATCAATAAGTAATTGTCAAAGTTATCTTACAATATCATGAATATTAAAAACATGGGTCATGAATACAACCCATATAACAATTATTGATAAAAATATGGGTCATAACACCACTCAAATTATTATTATAAGTAAAAATATTTATAGGATTACCAAAACATGTATTCATTCTAAAAAATTATATGATGAGTGATGTTGTCCCTTGACCCTTGATTGGGGGATTATTGATCATCCCATATTGTATAGCTGTGACAATACCTTCAACATTAATTTTGTGGATAGATTTATAATACTTAATTAATGTAACACATTTAAATTATAAAACACAAGTATAATATTTTCCTACTCTTTAAACATTTTGTATAGAAGTTCATAGCCACATAATTATAACACTTAATGCTAACCCATACCCATCAATATTCTACACCAAAAAGAACTTCTTTATACTCAAAACCTTTAATGCTGAATCAACAAAATTGTTATTATTGTACATAGTATACAGTAAAATGTTCTCCTCCACCATTTCTAAGACAATATGATATTATATCTCAATATGTTTTGTTCAAAATTAATATTTAAGATTATTTCATCGAAAAATTACACTCATGTTTTTACAATATATCATTATAACCTTTTAAATAAACACAACAATAAAACAAAACCGTTTACTACAAATTAATTCCTTTCCTACGTAATTAACATATATGTCTTCAACCTTTATGGTAAATATAATAACACTCTAGTCGTTTGCTCATCCAACATATAACCCTATTAAAAACATTGAACACATGCATTATGCATTATTAGATCGGCGGTGATCAAGATCTCCATTATTATCATCATGAAAATAGAAATAAAAAATTATTAGTTAAAAAAATGAATCTTGTTGTCCCCACAAAACATCAAAAGGAAATTTAAAAATATGGGTTTAAAAAACAATTAACATTGCATTGAATTCTTGTGAGGTTCTGTGATCGTAAGAATTCAAAACAAAAAACAACTAAATTTTCACAAATGTCCAAATTAAAAAACGGAACTAGTTGGCACGAAAACTAAATATAATCATTTTATGTAAAGCATCTAGGCCGTTCCACGAAACAACCTACAAGCAAAATTCACTTTCGTATAAAAAATGGACTTACTAAATTCATTCTTTATCGGTTTCTTTGTTTATCCTAAATTTCCAAGTTAATTCAGTGTGAGCACATTCATCCGAAGAACCAAAAAAAAACTTGCACTCCTTTCATTGGGAAAATATCCGTTATTTTTTCAAACAACTTAAAATTTCTAGTATTATTATTCATAGTGACCTTGAAAAAGTAAATAAACTTTTAGTGTAGTTATGTGAATGTGATATTTATTATCTCTCTAGTTATTACAATAAATCATTTCATTTGATTTTGATTTTAAAACGGATAAATATGTATTTTTGTATTGTATCGATATACAGTTATCTATATTGAAATAATTATATAATTTATATTGTCTATAAAGGAATAAATATAAATATTTTTCTTTCACCATATCCTACCCATAATAAAGAAGGATAGATTTGAGATACAATACCCAACCTCCTTCCAACAAATTCAAAATATATGTTCATTGATTCAATTCTAAGCATGGAAAATGAATAGATGACATGAAAAATACTCTACAAAGCATCTCACAATTCTCTTCTTTTTATTTTTAAACACATGGCTCTAAAAGGATCTAAAAGATAGTTGATTAGGGTGGAACTTATTTTAAAGAAGTTTGTAAATACTATGCTATATCAATGTGCTAGCAGTTAAATATGCACATATTATTCTTTTTTAATATAAATTTATATCTCATCTTGTAATATGATAATTTGAATCGAATAAATTTAAAATTATCTCTTTTGTGCATTGAGGCTACTAATAACATAGAGGTTACTCCCAAACTCGAACATGGCATAATTAGTTCTTCAAACAAATGAGAAAAAACTGATCAACTTGGAAGGGAAGATAATATCATTTTTGGCTTTTAAGGTTTGCTTTGAATTAGCATGACTTATCCCACAATATTTTCTTGTCTAACAATCATTTATAATGATGGCAAAATTACATTGAGAATGTCATTGAACTGAAAATTAATTCATTAAGAACATTAAATCATCAAAAGTTTCAAGACCGACCTCAATATTACCAAAACGACTTTAATATGAAAATACTATAACTCCTATTAGAGAAAAATTATATAAGTCTTATGCATCACCTTCTAGTGGGAGCTATCATATGACTAGAAGTAAACATGAATTAATTGAGGTAGCGAGGATTAGATAAGCACATAAATAGAGATAACCTAAGATGAAAATTATATTAAAACTATTTAGGTTCAATATTGTAGAGGTCAACTAACTATACACTTATCTAAGGTATTTTTAATATTCAAAATTAAAATTAAAACAAATAAATAGAGAACTTATATAACTAGTTGAATTATGATATAATAAAGCAAATATATGTTTTTCATACATCCTAATATAATGGAAGAGGCAGAAATAAAAAACAACAGTGATGGATATTATTATAATAGAAACAAAGATTGCCTCTAATATTTTTTTAAGAGTAACAAAATGAAATAATTAATGTAAAATTTTAGGTTTCAAAGATAATCTCCAAATGATAACAGAGATTTGGGAAACTAGAGTTAATATTCACCAAGAATAGAAAGGAATATCATAAAGCTTTCTCATATCTATATTATTTTATGACTTACAATTCATATCAATCTTAAAAAATCAATATTTTTATTATTGAAAATAATATATAATATTTATAAATAATCTCTTTAAAAAATGGCTTAAAAATATTTTAAAAATATCAAAATTCTTATAATGATATCATGAATTCATTTATAGTTCCAAACATCCACTCATAAAAATCCCATGTTCCTTATAAAATATTTTGAAGACCCAAACTCACAGGAGAGAGGAGGGGGGAGGGGCGGGAGAAATAGCAATAGGAACCCATTCCTTACTAACTTGCTATTTTAGAGAACCAAATCCTAACAAGTATATCTACACACAAACATCTTATTTAGTCATTCTTAATTTCTTAACAAAAGAAAAAACTCTAAGAAGAATAAAACCTCTTACGAACCACTCGTCTCCATCAACGAAAGCACAACCATAGAAAGAATCTACTCATCACAATTTAGGGAATAATCATAACATTCCTGTAACATAGATGTGCCTATTCATAAGAGACATGTGTAGGCTCTATTGAAGGGGAACATGTGTAATTTTGCAATGTATCATTGATTGCATTCACTACATTTGGAATATTTGAGTGGGGTTCACCTACTGAATAATGTTGGGTTAATGACAATACTTTCTAAAGCACAATAAATTATATAGGAGCCCCATATATGTTATTCATGTCAATTCTATGCATACAACGTAACAAATATGGTTAGAAGCTGTAAGCGTAACCACAACTGTTGATTTCAAATTAGTAGTGTTCATCCAATTGAAGAAAATGTTTATCGACATTATTATTTATAATGAGACCTGATTTAAAGTACCATCCTTTTACAAGGAGATAATTTATTGTCCAATTTGAGCTAGATGTATAATGCATCATCTAAACAATGTATATTTGTATAAATATTTAAAATGAGTTTTATTGTCTAAAATCAGTGTTATTTTGTTATTGTTTTAATTATTAATAATAGTTCTTAAAATTTCAATATATGTCAGGATGGATGTAGAATTTATTTTAGAAAATAAATGTAATTTTTTAATCAAAGTGTTAAAAACTAATACTCATTCGAAATATAATATGTGTAAGAATTAATAAAATATTTATTAACTATTTTTATATAATTAAAATAAAATCAAATCATTCCAACAAAATATAAATTAAATCAAGATAATATATAAATATTCATTAAGAAGAAAAAAAAAAAAGTAAAATATAACATGCATCATATACCATCTTCTCCTCCATCACATAAGTATTAGCTATCACATTATTCATTAATTTTAATATTTTTAATCCTCAAAAAACTATAACTACTAAATATATATATATATATATATATATATATATATATATATATATATATATATATATATATATATTTATATATATATATATATTTATATATTTTAAATATAATAAAATTTGAAAATAACATGAAACCCTTACATTAAAATTAACTCTAAAAATAACGAGCCATGCAATGATTACCAATTAGATGGTTTTTTCAAGTCTATATAAAAAGTTAGAGGAAAATGTAATATAATAAGCCTTCAAACTCTACATGAAATATAATATTTGTTGTGTGCACACTATTTTATTTTTCATCATTCGATGTATAAAATAATTAACATCGCTCACATGAAGCAATAATATCACTACAACAATTATAACTTAAATGAAATTAACATCGATATTTTCAACTAGTATTTAGATAATGCCATGTTCAAAGTTTTATTTTCAGCGTCTTCCAATATTGTTTCCTAGTATGCCAATTTCTAGGAGTGTCATCCTAAGTTTACCTAATGTACACATTGATGATTGGAATTTAGTGTGTTATATTAGTACAATAAAAGCATATTTTTTAAAATTGAATTTAGCCAAGTTTTAAAAATATGTTATGTAAAACTTTAATGTTAATTTATTACATTAAGTTTTAAAAATACGTTATGTAACACTTTAAGGTTAATTTATTACAATTTTTTGAATATAGTATAAATTTAAGTATGCATTATAATTTATAAAGTTAAGTATAATTTTTTGTATTGCAGATGAATGGGGAAGATTTATTTGTCATTATTATTAAATTATATATTTGTAAATTATTAAATATTTTATACCATTTTAATTATATGTTTGTATAGACACCTAATTTTGATATGATAATATTTTAGATAATATTTTTATCATACATCATAAAAATTTGTTCACTTATATATATTTGACTATTTTCAGACATCTTTCCACCTATTTTAAAGGCTCTTTAAACTTGATTCATCTGGGTATTCATAGATTCATCTCAATTTCTTATTTTTCACCTTCAACATTTTAATCATCCATTCTTTATTTGGATTGTAATTTATTTTATGACATTTTCCCTCTTACGTTAGAATCAATGAGAAGTTGATATTTTTCCTCTTGCTTATTTGTGTCTATTCAATATATATATATATATATATATATATATATATATATATATATATATATATATATATATATATGTATATGTATATGTATATGTATATGTATATGTATATGTATATGTATATGTATATATATATGTATATGTATATATATATGTATATGTATATATATATATGTATATATATATGTATGTATATATATATATATATATATATATATGTATATATATATACACACATATATATACGTATATATACATATATATATACATATATACATATATATATATATATATATATATATATATATATATATATATATATATATATATATATATATAATTCAATCCTAAGCCACTTAATAGGTGAAAAAATAATCTTGACATCTCTAATTGAATTCAAGTTTGAGACACACAATGATTAAATTTATTACAAAATTTATCAATGGGATTTATCTTATATTCTTTATTGCATCTTCATCAAATCATGTCTTATGTCATCAACACCTTGTATCAAAATGAGGTTATAGTGGGACAACATTTTATTAATCTATAAATAGATGTTCAATCCTTGACTCTCACTTTGGTTGAGATTTAAGTCACATGCACTAGATATAAATTGAATCTAATTCCAATCATGATACATATTTAGCTTAAACTCCTGAATGCATGTTTTAAGTTAGCTAAATTTCACACACTCTTTAATTCATATATTTAAAGATTAATTTAATAATTAAATGAGAATCATTACAATTTATTGTACTCATTAATTTTTAAAAGTGTAGTTGTATCCCTAATTATCATCACACTACAATGCTACCCAAAAAATTACAAAACTTGAATTCTAGTAGAGGATATAATCGATGACCTAGTACACAAAAAAAGGAACTCATGTGTCACTCTATGTCCACACTTGAATAGTAGACTAGAAAAAAAAGAGGAATTAAGTTTGCAAGAAGTGGACCTAATGAAGGTGAAACAACTACTTAAAAACTAATGCCATGGAAATAAATCCAATGAATAAGCTAGATGGGAGAATAGTTCTTTGTGAGTGCTTATTAATACCTCCATCAAGATGACTAATCAAATCTAGTATACTATAATTAAAACCATTGGCATTCTTATCAAATGAGACAAATACATATTCAATTGTATATGATGTAGGGATTTAAATAGGTGCATCATATATAAAATATAATTAAATATTATGTATACAAATCTTATTGGAATGACATAATTCAAGATACAACATGATTTTCCTAATATTTATAATTCATTGATGTAGACCTTTTGTAGAGACAAACTTTTTCAAAATATATAGAAAATGCATTTCAAACCATAAGACCAAATATTGTAGAATTTATAACTTTCAAAACACATCTCATCAATATACCCAAGAAACATTTCACTAATAAATGAGTTCAATATCAGGAAGATGAATATAAAAATTCCATTGATTTCTCAAAGATGGATGATATAATATATAATTATCATATTAAAATAAGTATCTTAATTTAAATAATAGGGGAAATGAGAGTTCATATCAATATATTTGCCCAGTAAGGACTTCCATCTTCACTTTGGAATGATAAAATAACTCTACCAAATAATAAAATTTACTAATATAATAGAAAAAAAAAGTAACAAATCCCATTTCAAGGAATAGAATATGGAAGCAACTTATAGAGATGTTCTCAGGATTACCAATCTATTATATAGTCTAGGCACACATTAGTCGAATGGTGAACAAGATGCATGTATTTTTTATGGGGACACATTTGATATGTAAAAAATACGATTGGCTAGTAGAGATGAAAAATGTCAATACAAGGGACAAATGCAAAGAGCTACATAATTCCAAAATGACTATGTATCCTATCAGATTCTAGGTTCAAATCACTTCTCATTGAAACACTCCTTATAAGTTTACATGAGTTTAGATTTTAAATGATATTTTGGAGAATATTAATCTATGTTTCACATGAAAAAATATATTGTTACAAGATAAATATCATCTCGATAAATATCAAGGTTATTTACTTGTATGAGGATGAATTCCCTGTACAATTTTAAGAAATTAGGACATATAACTACTTTTCTAGTCTAATTCTCAAATAAGCATAGTTTCAAATCTAGCTCCACCTACCATATGATCATTATTTTATCAATTTTAAGAGTTTATATGTTTATAATTTGATGTTATGCTAAAACATTAGCTCTTTCAATTAGATTTTCAATAAGCCACTTACACCATCAGATTTGGATTTCTTGAAATGTTAAGATAAAAAATATAGAAAGTTCATATAGCAAGGCCAAATATAAAAAAATAAAATTAAAGTAATATATTATTCATCTATAATATTTTAATAAATATTTATAAAATGTATCTCCTACTATTTTATCATATCTTAATCTAGTGGGTATTTTTTAAAAAGTTAAACCACTGACATTATCCACTAAAAATGCATCATGATGTTGGATAAAATATTCAACAATACCAATGATCCAACTGATCAAGAAGGAAAGAAGGAAAAGAGTGGCTAGAGATGAATGTAAATAAAAAGGTAAGAATCCTTATGAAAAATAATAGAAATATCTTAATGAGAATTTTAATAATCTTGTTAGTTCCCATAAGGTAAAGGAAAATGCAGACAATATGGTTCAAGAATTAGACCTTCAAAATTACATGATGCATTGGTTTAGGATAGAACTTATGGATCTCAAAGGGAAGGTGAATTTCCAAATCACTATGGCTAAGGAGGATGATGAATAATTGTAGAGCCTCTAATTTAGGGTGGATGTTTTGGAAAATGAGAAAGAGAAGATTAAAAATAACATCAGTTCTTTTTAAATTATAGTGAGGTAGACATGAATGGTGGGATTCATAATGTTGGGAACCTTAAAGAACACCTTGGAGAGTTATTTGAATCTTAGACACATGGCAAAGGGAAAGGTAAGTAGGGGCAATGTAGTGGGTCCTAGAAAGACATTGACAAAGAAAAATTATTGTTTCAAATTGATGTTAATCTCAAAATGATGAAAAGCTATTGGGAAGGCATCTCAAAAAATGTATACATGGATTAGGCTCAACTTTCTCCTTCATTGTCCTTTTATGTTTCTTTTGTTGTCTGTGGGTTATGTTTTGGTTATATCTAGCCCTGTTTTATCTTAGTTTATCTCTTGGTCTATAGTATACCTTCATCTCTATTTTTTTTTTCCATCCTCCTAGTGTTTGGGAACCCTAGTTCAAACCCCTATTTAACCTCAATAAAAAGAACAACACAAATTTAAAAGCCCTGCTAGTATGAAGATACACATTTAAACTAGCACATGGTAAAACCAAAAAATAGTGTTATTAAATGGCTCTCAGAAAGACCCAATAACACCATCTAATGATAAAAATGGTAAAAAATAATGTATAAATTAGAGATGCAAAAAATAGTGTTAGGTATGGACCCTGATTGTCTTCCAGGATCATAGGCTAAAATTTTGATGTAATTTCAGCCAGTTTTAGATTCCATTCTTTGAATCCCTCATGGCACGGGGGGTTGAAAGGTGGGGAACACGAATTGTGGGGTCTAAGGGGTCCGGGGGTCATGTGCCTCAGAGAATTTTTTTATTAAATTTTAATTTTGTAGTCAGTCTAGGTCATTGATTAAAGGTTTCCAGATCTTAAGGTAGAGGTTATGTTTAGGCATTTTTCAGCCTAAAAGGTATTGATATATGGCTAACATGTATGATTGTGATTTTATGATGAAATATTGTATACAAAGAGGATTTTGAAAAGGTAGAGAGGTGTAACAAGGTTTGTTATAGGATTTTGTTTTTCCCTTGTATTGCTAGAAATAATAAACTGGACAAGTTTGGTGGATATAGCCCATCTTGGGTGAACCACATTAAATCTCATATCTATTGTTATTTTCACATTTATGTTTATTTTTAGAATGTTTGATTAATATGTTTCATAGTTTATTTTGTATGAAATTTGGGGATAAATATGGGTTTCAATTTATCCTAATAAATATACCACTGAGTCAAAAATAGGACCTCTTGGAATGAATGGAAGGAACTTTAGGCATTGGGGAGGGGGTGAAAAAATAAATTTTCAAGCTATATAATCACCCCATGGGATGAATCTTTTTCATTTTCACCTAACCCATTTTTAAATTGGAGTTATGACATAGAGAGATAAAAGTGATGAAAAATGTCACATGGATGAGGACAAAGGCATGTGAGCAACTGACTAAGGGAGCTTAAATGACTACCACATGATGGGCCACTAAAAATTCACCTTACTTGAGTTTTTTGGTCATTTATTTCATAATTAATGCTAGGTATTGGACTAAAAATAATAGAGTCACCATTTGCGTGGAAGGTAAACAACAAATTCACCTAGAACAAATGACGACTTCACCTAGAGCAAATGACAACATCACCAAAATTAGGTTTAAATTTTTGAATTGGTGATTTCTCTAAAATAGGTGAAGTCACCTTTTTTGTGCAAAATGGAAACAATGACTTCATCAAATCCATGATCTCACCTAAAATAAATGAAGTGACCATTTTTGTGTAAAAAATAAATGGTGATTTCACCCAATTTCCTAAGAAATTAGTGACTACATCAAAAAAAGATTTGTTAAGGCACACCTAAGGTAAATAGGCATTTGGAAAGGCATAACCATCAATCAAAGCTCTACGAGAGAGGAGTAAAAAAGTAAATACTTGATAAATACAAACATAAGCTAATGTGGAAGTATATATGGTTTCAAGAACAGATCAAGGTAGTGACAATGTGTCAGTGGTGTTGACACTATTTATAGATGTTGTAGATCTATACAAAGGATATGGTGTCATTTTTTAATATTATGGGTCGATTAGATGTAGCATGGATGCCCATGATCAAAGAATATTAGCCCAATTTGAGTGCACTAGTGGAGTAGTGGCACTTAGAGAATTCTACATTTAACCTAATAACATGGGAGGCTATAGTGACATTTGAGGATACCTAGCAGATCATCAAGCTACTTATGAGAGGCTAAAAATTATTTTTGATAGATCACAAATAACAAAAGGATGTGTTGTATGATTTGATCGATTATAGAGACATTCCCATGGCATGTGGGAAGGTTAACATTGATCTTCTAAAGGCATACACTAATATTAGGCTAGATGGCCTCACCCTAAAGGACCCATCACCAACAACATTGATTGATACAAAGGTCATCATTATTATGGCTATTGTAAGAGGCATATTTCATCCTAACAAGAGTGGCTGACTCTTTTATATGGTCTTAGGCATAGTCTCTTAGAAGTTGACATGTGGCACCTCTTCACTAGCCCAGAACCATGAAGTGAATAAAATTTTAAGTCTAATGGTCCAGTTAACCCACAATCCCATAAGCCCAAATATATAGAGAATTGTGCATACTAGCCTATCGAAGATTATGGATTATTGGAATGTCTACTTTACTCCATGTTAGGGGATGATACCACATAGCTATTGAGAATTTGGTTGGCTAGATATAGGTATGTTTCCTACAGGATCCAGTGGCATGTGGCTGGGTTCAAACATGTGTAAGTTTTAGAGGACATCATAGTGAAATATATTTCTATTGGCATATGTTGTATGAGTTGATGACCAAGTTACTTATTTAGTGGTTCTACTTACCATATTAGTTGTAGCAGCCACATGATAGTTATTAAACAAGTTTTTTAACATCTTGATACTTCTTAAGAGGGAGACAAACCCATGTTATCAAAGAGTATAGGCTTGAGTGAGTGCTATAGTAGTTTAGTGTGCTATAATATGTCATTGTAGACCTAATATGGGTTGTACAAAGGACTCAAGTGAATATTCATGTGATGAGAATGATTCTTAGGAGAAAGGATGTGGGAAGTTATGGGGGAGTTTCATAGACTCTATGAGCCTATGTTGGTGGCCTAACAGATGTAGGTGTTCTACTAGCTTATATTATATGGTGTGTATAAGATTATCCATTTAGATTGATAGTACCCACACAGGCACAAGTATGTTTATGTTTTTAGCATTTACCTCTTTTACATGGTAGCATCACCAATTAGTTGATGTATTCATCTTCTTGGGATGAATTCTATAAAAATATAGCCTAATTAAGATAAAACACAATCATGGAGTGGAGGAGAGTGAGGATAGTGAATGAACTCAAATGCAAAATGAGGAAATTTTGCATTTGAAATAACCTTTTATATTTTATAAATGACATAGGGAATGGGATCACATTACTAATGTGATCACGTTGTTGATTTTTAAAAAATGTGACCTTGTTATGTATTAATGTGATCACATTATGGCTTGTTAATTGATAAAGTATAATTTAAATAATGTGATCATGTAATATTTATAGCATGATTGTGTTAATGACATTATGTAATCACATTATGTGAAATGTCCACAGAGTTATCTCCTAGCTCTGTTCACATACTCGGAAGGGACCACACCATATAATAATGGATAAAAGAAGATATAGAAATGAAAGCATAAATAGAACACCAATACTAGTGAAAAAAAATATGTTTTACAAAAATGCTACAGATAAGCAGCAAACAAGCATGGAAATAAAACATAAACTACAACCCTCTAGGATCATCCCCTCTATGGGAGTGAAGGGTCATGTTTATTAGATCCATGTTATTCTTCACAAAACTAGTATTTTTTTTACTAAAAATAGTCCATTCATCCCCCTCACCTAAATTTGGATGAATGTGAAAAACTATTACAATTAAACTAATGGATTGAGAGCTAATTAAGGGAGCGTGAGTCACCAAACATTTATGTATTGTTGTAGATGAACCTATATCCTCTACTTCATTTCAATGATTAATTACATAAATGGAATTCATCAGTTTAGATGTATTATTGTGGGGTTCAATGGATATTTGATATTCTTTAGGATTTTCAACATCTTCATCTGTTACTTCAGTAACATTTACCTCATTATTGGGTTTAATTATAATAATTATGAAATAAAAACATAGAATCATAACATTATATTGAAAACATTATAATTGCATGTTAGCATGAGAATAAAATGTCTATATCAACATGGTTGATAAATAATAAAAAAATAAAACAT
Source organism: Torreya grandis (assembly GCA_037957365.1). NCBI lineage: Eukaryota > Viridiplantae > Streptophyta > Pinopsida > Cupressales > Taxaceae > Torreya > Torreya grandis. The sequence goes on from JARHVA010004758.1 coordinate 974,033, forward strand.
AATATAATTCAAATATAACCTTATAATTAGTACAATAACGATGTGTAAAGAAACATTGTTATAAATTAAAAGAGTCTAGAATTGGAATGATTAAAAAAATATCATGGCCAACTTGAAAATTTATAATTTCATTTGATTAGGAATAAAATAAAAAATTTTAAAGACATGTAAAATTATTAAGAATAAACAAAAAGTACTACATGAAGTTAAAAATTTTCTAAGGAGGTTTACAAATATTTTTTGATTCAGTAATGTTAAGAAGATCATCATGTAAAAAGTCATATAATCAAATATACATAATTATCACTCATGGACATGACACACATAATTTATGGCATGTTTTAGGGCTAGGGATACCTATTCATTGGTATGTATGATCTTATGTGTTAATTGTATGGCCTAATGAGGTTTTATTCATATAAAATAATGCCCCTTTATTAAGGACAAAGTATGAATGATCTAGTAGCTTCATGTGTTTTTTTATCACTCCCTTGTCTAAATTATTAAATTTATGAAGGTGTCTTCCTTTGCCTTAGTTGCATACACCATTTTTCCTACCCTCTACCTTAGTTTTTTCAGATACCATATCATGGATGATGTTGTTGATTCCAACAATGCAACCACAAAGGGTTCATCATGGTGATCGTGGTCATATGTATCTATTTCTATGGATATGTCAAGTTGGGTTTTTCTTAAGTCTATAACTAAAAGGATCAAACATTTTTTGGACTACTATAATTATTTATTTAAGTGTTCATTGAAATTTATGGCCCCATGTCTTGAAATACCTCTTATGGATTTTTCTAAGGAAATCCTTATTGAAATTCAACCATAACCTCTCTAGGATTTATCTCAATCAGATGGTCCTCCACTACTTGTGCAGGTGGGAAGCAATGGTCTATACCATTGGATCTATCTTCTATATTTTTACATTTAATTGTAAATATAATCAAGGATAAGATTAGAAACACTATAAACTAAAAGCATAAATCCCAAAGTTCTAAGTCTTATAGTTGGGATTTGATACCAAAGTTTGACACACCCAAACATCAACATTTTTAAAAAAATATAGTAATACAAAACCCCAATAACTAGTGAAATACCTCAAAGACAACAAGAGGTATGGTACCATAAAGATTTTAACATTATCCAAGTTGATGGAGGAATCACGATGCCACTTTGATAGTGGAGTGAGACTTCTAATTAAAATTTCATGTTGCTCGACAAGGACCTAGAGTTATTGTTTAATATAAATAACAAAGTCTAAAATTAAAATAAATATTATAAAATTAATACGGTATAAAATAAGGATAGGTAGGCACAATTTCTCACTCATTACCAAAAGTGTTTGTGAGACTTATTTGACTATTTTTTACTACATAAGGGAAAAAGTTACCTCCATAATTAAATTAATAGATTAGTCAAAATTAAATTCAATAAAAATCACCTCCAATAAAATATAAGTTATACATTTTAATATTATAATTGGGGTTCTAGTAGGACTCACTAAGGAAAAGGGTTCTCATAATTGCAGCATGGAGAGAGATTTTAAAGATGGGGATACATAGGGGTAGAATTATCGTGAAAGAATAAAGAAGTTGTTGGATGTCCATTATCTATAACATGTGGAAGTGGAGTTGAAGTTCTAGAATTTTATAGACAATAGAAATAAATGAGTAATTAGGAATCAAGAGGGGGTAGATCTATCAAAAGGATCTAAGATTAATTGTCCATGAAAAACAAAATCGGTGGTAGGAGGATAGGATTTCAATTTGAAAATGAAGGAATTTTCACCTGAACTTACTCTAAAAGGTATACATGATGAATCTGTTGTAAGAGGATTAACATTCACATTTTTAAATGTTGTCTCTTCAACAAGGGATATGGGAAATAAGAAAATGAATCCACTATTCACTACTAAATCAATCCCCTTGGTTAATTTTTATGAGAAGGAGATTGAGGATTCAATTGCCCTGTAATATTCATATTTATTCACACGAGTTATCTATTAGTTCAATTTCTTCTGGCAATAACAATGGTACAAAAGGTCTGGTAGTATTTGATTTAGTTAATATTCATATTGGCTTGGTTAATTAGGAGATAAAAGGCTTACAAAAGATATCAATAATGCCTAGGAATAGCTCCAAATAAAAAGTTAATTCTTTGATTCTCACTAGGAGAAGAAGCAAAAGTCCTGTATACAAGACATAGACCAAAGTAGGAAAATCATCTGAAAAAGATATTTTCAAAAAAATATTGAGGTGGATATAGAAAACATTTCCACTAAGTAAAAAGTATTTCTTCACCCATTAGTTAATCATGTTAATTTTTTCTTGGAACATCAGAGGAATGAACAATTCCACTAAGAAAAAAGTTCTTAGAGATTTTAGAAGTACTCATAAACCTATTATTTTAGTTATTCAAGAATCCAAGATTGAGGAAAATTTTCTTACGAATCATACAAATGCCTATTGGAGTGAGTCAAAAATAGTATGTTTAATGTGTATGGAGTTTCTCAAGGTCTTATTACCTTTTGGGATTATAAATTTTTGATGGGGGAACCTATAGTCAAATCTCAACATCACATGGCAATCCTTTTAACTAATGTGATTAACTATAAATAGTGGATTCTATCCAATGTTTATACTACTAATTCCATTTTAAGATGTAGGAATCTTTGGGAAGATTATATATATATATATATATATATATATATATATATATATATATATATATATATATATATATATATATATATATATATATATATATATATATATATATATATACCTTGGATACTAGCTGTTTAATTCAATTTTCCCTTGCATCTAGTTGAGAAAAAAGGAGGGAATCAAATGTTTACAGAAAATATAGAGGGCTTCTCTTCTCTTATTTTGACATAGGGATAATGGATATGGAATTAAGAAGTTTTAAATTCACATAGAGTAATACAAGATTAGGAAAAAATATTATTCAATGCAAGTTGGATAGATTCTTTATTTATTTAGACTGGTTAGAAGCTAAGAATTTGTCTCTTAAGGCCCTCCCTAGGATTGGATCAGATCGTAATCCACTTGAGTTGAACATAAAGGATCAGGTTTCAAAGCTTAATAGCTATTTTTTAGGATTGAACACATGTGGTTTTTTCATCTTGATATTAATGATAGAATTTTAGAATGGTGGTCTCCTAATGAAAGTGGTTTAGTTATGTTCAACCTAATTAAAAAATGAAAAGGGTAAAAACCAAGAATTAACAATGGAACAAACAAGTTTTTCATAATTTTCACCTTCAAAAAAGAGAATTACAATTTGAAATTTCAAAGATTGGAGAAGATATTAAGAATAAGGGCTATAATATAGAGATGAAAAACAAATAAAGACAAATCTTGTGTGATTATCATACAATATCAGCAAGGGTAGAAGCTCTTTGGAGATAAAAATCCATAACCATTTGGATTAAGGAAGGAGAAAGAAACACCCAATTTTTTTACATGTGCACTTTGAAGCACAAGAAGCACAATTCAATTCAATAAATAAATGACAGTGAAGGATAAATTACTTTTGGTTATGATTTTATTAATTAAGAGACCATCAAATTCTTCAAAAATATGTACAAAAATGATTTTAAAAAGAATATCAAATTTGAGCAATAATTTTTGCATGTGATCCCAAAATTGGTAAATCTATAGAATAATGAAGTGCTTACAGTAGTAACTTCTAATGAAGATATCAAATATATTCTTTCCAAGATGAACCCAGTCAAATCCCCTCTCCTAGGTAGATTCCCCATTGCCTTTTTCTAAAAGTTTTGAGAAATTATAAGAAATGATGTGGTTACAACCGTGAATGAATTCTTCTCTACCACTTAATTTTTAAAACAAGTTAACCATACCTTTTTATCAATAATCCCTAAAAAGGAAGGGGCTATGAGTTTCTCAAAGTTGTTTCCCCGAAGTTTATGTAATTCTATTTAAAAAATCATCACTAAACTGATTTCTCTAAGGATGTAACATTCATGGAAAAAATCATTCAAAATCAACAAGGAGGATTTGTCCCTGGTTGACAAATTCAAGATGATGTGAGTGTGGTACATGAAGCCATTCATTTGATGGATAATAGTGAAAAAGTAGCGATGGTGTTAAAATTGGACATGGCTTAGGCATATGACAGATTAGATTGGAGCTTCTTGGATAAACAAAAAATACTAGTTGATGTTAAAAAAATTCTAAGGAGGTTTACAAATATTTTTTGATTCAGTAATGTTAAGAAGATCATCATGTAAAAAGTCATATAATCAAATATACATAATTATCACTCATGGACATGACACACATGATTTATGACATATTTTATGGCTAGGGATACCTATTCATTGGTATGTATGATTTTATGTGTTAATTGTATGGCCTAATGAGGTTTTACTCATAAAAAAAAATGTCCCTTTAAGAAGGACAAAGTATGAATGATCTAGTAACTTCATGTGTTTTGTGATCACTCCCTTGTCCAAATTATTACATTTATGAAGGTGTCTTCCTTTTCCTTATTTTAATACACCATTTTTCCTACCCTCTACCTAAGTTTTTTTAAATACCATATCATGGATGATGTTGTTGATTCCAACAATGCAACCAGAAAGGGTTCATCATGGTGTTCATGGTCATATGTATCTATTTCTATGGATAAGTGAGGTTGGGTCTTTCTTACACCTATAACTAGAAGGCATCAAACATTATTTAGACTACTACAATTATTTATTTAAGTGTTCATAAAAATCTATGGCCCCATGTCTAGAAATACATCTTATGGATTTTTCTAAGGAAATCCTTATTGAACTTCAACCATAACCTCTCTAGGATTTATCTCAATCAGATGGTCCTCCACTACTTGTGAAGGTGGGAAGAAATGTTCTATACCATTGGATCTATCTTGTGTATTGTCACATGTAATTGTAAATATAATCAAGGATAAGATTATAAATACTATAAACTAAAAGCATAAATCCCAAAGCTCTTAGTGTTATCGTTGGGATTTGATACCAAATTTTGACACACCCAAACATCAACATGTTTTTTAAAATATAGTAATACAAAACTCCAATAACTAGTGAAATACCTCAAAGACAACAAGAGATATGGTACCCTAAAGACTCTAACATTAGCCAAGTCGATGGAGGAATCACGATGCCACTTTGATAGTGGAGTGAGACTTCTAATTAAAATTTCATGTTGCTCGACAAGGACCTAGAGTTATTATTTAATATAAAGAGCATAGTCTAAAATTAAAATAAATACTATAAAATTAATAAGGTATAGAAAAAGGATAGGTAGGCACAATTTTTTACTCATTAACAAAAGTGTTTGTGAGACATATTTGACTATTTTTTACTACATAAGGGAAAAAGTCACCTCCATAATTAAATTATTAGTTTAGTAAAAATGAAATTAAATAAAAATCACCTCTAGTAAAATATAAGTTATACATTTTAATATTATGATTAGGGTTCTAGTAGGACTCACTAAGGAAAAGGGTTCTAATAATTGCAACATGGAGAGAGATTTTAAATATGGGGATACATAGGGGTAGAATTATGGTGAATGAACAAGTAAGTTGTAGGATATCCATTATCTATAACATGTGGAGGTGGATTTGAATTTCTAGAATTTTATAGATAATAGAAATAAATGAGTAATTAAGAATCAAGAGGGGGTAGATATGTCAAAAGGATCTAAGATTCATTGTCCATGTAAAACAAATTTGGTGGTAGGAGGATAGGCTTTCAATTTTAAAATGAAGGAATTTTCACCAGAACTTACTCTAAAAGGTATCCATGATGAATGTGTTGTAAGAGTATTATCATTCACATTTTTAAATGTTGTCCCTTGGACAAGGGAAATGAGAAATAAGAAAATGAATCCACTATTCACTACTAAATCAATCCCCTTGGTTACTTTTTATGAGAAGGAGCTTGAGGATTCAATAGACCTGTAATATTCATATTTATTCACATGAGTTATCTATTAGTTCAATTTCTTCAGGTAATAAGAATGGTACAGAAGGTCTAGTAGAATTTGATTCGGTTAATATTCATATTGGCTTGGTTAAATAGGAGATAAAAGGCTTACACAAGATATCAATAATGCCTAGGATAGCTCCAAAAAAAAAATTTACTTCTTTGATTCTCACTAGGAGAGGAAGCAAAATCCTTGTATACAAGACATTTCCCAAACAAGGAAAATCTTACGAAAAAGATATTTTCAAAAAAATACTGAGGTGGATAGAGAAAAAATTTCCACTAAGTAAAAAGTATTTCTTTACCCATTAGTTAATCATGTTAATGTTTTCTTGGAACATCAGAGGAATGAACAGTTCCACTAAGCAATAATTTTTTAGAGATTTTAGAAGTATTCATAAACCTGTTATTTTAGTTATTCAAGAATCCAAGATTAAGGAAAATTTTCTTACGAATCATAAAAATGCTTATTGGAGTGCTTAAAAAATAGTATGTTTAATTTGTATGGAGTTTCTCAAGGTCTTATTACCTTTTGGTATTATAAAGTTTTGATCGAGGAACCTATCCTTAAATCTCAACATCACATGGCAATCCTTTTCACTAATGTGATTAACTATAAATAGTGGATTCTATACAATATTTATGCTACCAATTCTATTTTAGGATGTAGGATTCTTTGGGAAGATATTATATTTGAAAAAAATATAGAGATATACCTTTGATACTAGCTATTTAGTTCAATTTTCCCTTGTATCCAGTTGAAAAAAAAGGAGGGAATCAAATGTTTATAGAAAGTATTAGAGGACTTCTCTTCTCTTATTTTTGACATAGGGATAATGGATATGGCATTAAGAAGTTCTAAATTCAACTAGAGTAACACGAGATTAGGCAAATATATTATTCAATTCAAGTTGGATAGATTCTTTATTTATTTAGACTGGTTAGAAGCTAAGGATTTGTCTCTTAAGGCCCTCCCTAGGATTGGATCAGATCGTAATCCACTTGAGTTGAACATAAACGATCAGGTTTCAAAGGTTAATAGCTATCTTTCAGGATGGAACACATGTGGATTTTTCATCCTGATATTCATGATAGAATTTTAGAATGGTGGTCTCCTAATGAAAGTGGTTTAGTTATGTTCAACCTAATTAGAAAATGAAAAAGGTAGAAACCAAGAGTTAGCAATGGAACAAACAAGTTTTTCATAATTTTCACCTTCAGAAAAGAGCATTACAATTTGAAATTTGAAAGATTGAAGAAGATATTGAGAATAAGGGATATAATATAGATATGCAAAACCAATAAAGAAAAATCTTATGTGATTATCATACAATATTAGAAAGGGTAGAATCTCTTTGGAGATAAAAATCCATAACCATTTGGCTTAAGGAAGGAGAAAGAAATACCCAATTTTTTCACATGTGCACTTTGAATCACAAGAGGCATAATTCAATTCAATAAATAAATGACAGTGAAGGATAAATTACTTCTGATTGTGATTTTATTAATCAAGAGAGCATCAAGTTCTTCAAAAATATGTACAAAAATTATTTTTAAAATAATATCAAATTTGAGAGGAATTTCTGCATGTGATCCCAAAATTTGTAAATCTATAGAATAATGAAGTGCTTACAGCAGTAACTTCTAATGAAGATATCAAATATATTATCTCCAAGATGAACCCAGTCAAATCCCCTCTCCTAGGTAGATTCGCCATTGTCTTTTTCTAAAATTTTTGATAAATAATAGGAAATGATGTGGTTAAAACCGTGAATGAATTCTTCTCTACCACTTAATTTTTAAAAAAAGTTAACCATACCTTTTTATCAATAATTCCTAAGAAGGAAGGGGCTATAAGTTTCTCAAACTTCTTTCCCCTAAGTTTAGGTAATTCTATTTATAACATCATCACTAAACTGATTTCTCTAAGGATGTAACCATTCTTGGAAAAAATCATTCAAAATCAATAAGGAGAATTTGTCCCTGGTAGATAAATTCAAGATGATGTGAGTGTGGTACATGAATCCATTCATTTGATAGATAATAGTGAAAAATTAGCGATGGTGTTAAAATTGGATATGGCTAGGGCATATGATAGCTTAGGTTGGAGCCTCTTAGATAGTGTTATGGCTCAATTTGGCTTTCAAGAAAAATTCAAAAAAATCATTAGATTTTGTATTACTTTATGCATGTTTTCTATGCTAATGAATGCCATTTCTCAAGTATTTTTTAAGAGTGTTAAAGGGGTGATACAAGGATATACCCTATCCAATTTTATTTTCATCATTATGGCTAAATCGCTGAATAGATTCATTTTTAAATCTATTGACTCATCAAATTTGAAAGGTTTTAAATCAACACGATTCTTCAATCATATCTTTCATCAATAGTTTATGGATGACACTATTATTTTGTCTAAATATTTTATTTATGAAGCTATAAATATTTAAAAAATTCTCATTACGTATGAATAAGCCTCTAATAATAAAATCAACTTTGTCAAAAGTTTTATGTATTTTTTAAATAAGTTGGTGGTTAGACAAGCTAGAATAACTCTTCTTTTAGGATGCCAAATCAAGGTTTTACCTTCCTCATATATTATCATGTCCCTCTTCAACATTCAACTCCATGTGGCAACATGGAATCTATTAGTTGAGAGATTTTAAACAAATCGTGTATGCTAGAAAATCAAGCTCTTATCTCAAACAGGGAAGGTTTTATTTATCAAAAGTGTGTTTTAGAGCCTTCCTGTAGTTTCAAAAAATGTTTTGAGGATAAATTAACTAAGATACAACATGATTTTATTTGGGATCGAACTGAAGAAAGAAATAGATTTCATCTAGTCACTTGGAACAAAGTCTATTCCAAAAAAAGACATGGTAGTCTTGGACTAAGGAACTTGCAAATCATGAATATGACACTTATTTAAAAATTTATTTAGAGATTTATCAAGACTAACATTACTTGGGATAAAATTTTCTATTTCAAATACTTAAAGGGTCGTGATCCAATTAACATTCTTTTATAAGAACATTTTGTATGTGTCTCTCATTTATGTAACTTCAAGATTTATATTAAGGAATTGATTAGAACTGGTTCTAAATGGTGGATCAAAAATGGACACAAGGTATATTTTTGGAAAGAAGCCTTAAATCATCCTCTTAATCAAAGTGAGATAAGGCATAATTTTTAAGAGGATATCCAAAACAAATACAGGTATAAAGCTCATGAGTATTGGAAGGAGATATAATGCATTAAATGCTAGCAAAATTTGATCTTAGACAACATTGATTAGGATGATACATTAAGGTTATCTAATCTCAATAAATTATTGAGAAATGTTCATAGATATTTCATTAATACAGAAGATCAACTTGTTTGGATGGAGTCTTTCAATGGCCACTATAAAGTTAAATTAGGGTATGATCTTTTGAAATACAATGCTAAAGACATCTGCAATTTAGAGACACTATGGGACAAATGGATTATACCTAAAATAAATAACTTTATTTATTTATGGTTTAGAACAAAATTCTTACCATGGTTATCTTGAGAAGAAGAGGATGCATTTTAACTAATACATGTGTCCTTTGTGAAAAAGACAATGAATTTGTATTCAATCTGCTTGTGAGTTGTTCTTTCTCTCAGGAAATTTGGAGCTATTTTTTTGACAAATTTAATATCTCTTGGGTACAGGTTGGTTCTTTTATGGAAATATGGCAGTCTTGGGAGTGTCCCTTTCTAGAACATCCTTCTATATAAAATATGGAAACTTGCTTTGCCTACTATCATTTGGGGCATTTGGGAAGAAACAACAATAAGATTTTTAGATGGAAGATTAGTAACAATAAATTTATATATAAAAGGATTTTGTATAACATTTTGGAGAACTATAACATTGTGCTAAATAAGAAAGGTAAAAGACTACTCCTATATGAATAATTTCCATCTCACAAATGGCAAATTAATATCTTTATGCTGGGTAAGCTAGAGCTTAAAGATGAAATTTAAAAAAATAACTAAATGGAAACCCCCCTTTGTGATGGATAAAAGTCAACTTTGATGGAGCTTCGAAAAGGAATTCAATCCTAGCTAGAAGAGGTGGTATCTTAAGAGACCATCATGGAAATTTGGTTGCATCATATGTTGAAGATATGGGTGTCAATTATAACTACTAGGTTGAAGCACTTGCAGCTTTATGGGGGATTAAATTATTGAAACAATTCAAATTTCAAAAACACATAATATAGTGAGATTCTCTTAAGATCTTGAATTGTTTGTCTAGGAAAAATGCCATCAGTTGGACCATTAAACAATTCATAGAGGAAGCTATAGGCATTATGGTCTCTTTATAGCAAATCCTTATTAAACAAATTTATAGGGAAGGAAACTCTATACCATATTGGTTTGGAAATAAGGGTGTGACCTCATTGGGACAAACTTCTTGGATAAACTATGAAGACCTTCCTAGGGATGTTGTGCAAAGCATAAAAAATGAAGGTATTTTTAATGAACATATCCCATGATGAATTAGGGGAGCCTCTAAAACCTAGGGGTAAGAGATATTGGGCCCTTAATATTAGTCAAGGTATTTGATTTGTTTGATTATTCCTTCTTAGACTTATTGAGAAGTTTCTAGAATTATTGGCACATCTATTATACTTTTTAAATACCAAAAGCAATAAAAATACCACTCGATTTTACATTGATGAGATTGTAGTCAAGATTTGGGAAAGATTGTTTCCCTTCTGTGTATGTTTTACAAGGAGAATAATGGGTTTAATAAATAGAATAGAACCTAAAATTCCATAAAAAGTAAAGAATAATGAGAGAATTTTGGAGGCATTATGAGATTTGGGATTTGCAAGGTTCATGGAGAAAATAAAAGGACATGACAGGCACATTTTGACTATGTTTGCATATGCTTGGGAAGATAGAAGCATTAATATTAATGAAGTCACTTTAGAAATCATAGAGGAACTTATTACACATATAAGAGGTTTCTCTGTTGAAGAACTTAATATCTACAAGCTTGCTAGAGACTATAAAAGAGATAAGGAGATATTCTTGGAGGAAGGGGAAACTCTGGAAATGATGCATAATGGATTCATTCAAGAATCATTGCCCAGGATGTAAGCTAAATTTGCATATCATCTGAGGTAATATGTCACTTTAGAAGTTTGATTTAATGTTTCTAAATGGTCTTTATTTATGATTTTGAATAATTTTAGACATGGTATTCCATTCAGCTTACCTTTATTCATCCTACATTCACTTGAAGTCTTTGTCTTCATATTTAAGAAAGGTAATTATCCAAATCCCAAATGTGAAAGGGTGAGTTATCTTATTCATAAATACTTAAAGGGTATGATCCAGATTAATCCATTTGTCTCTCAACCTCAAAATAAACTATTTTAGGATGCTACTGTGGATATTAGGAAAATAAAATGGTGTGGATTAAATACACTAGGAGCTCTAGGAGGAATATAGAGGTCAATAATTAAAAGAGCCCTGTTGATAAAATGAATAATGTTACTAAGGTTAAAACATTTAAGACAAAAGATAATATCAAAAAATGTTTTAGGAGTTCATCAAGCACGTTAGTGGACTCATAGGGGAAGCAGGGGAAGTAGGGTAAAGCAGGATGTTTTATGGGAGATTCTTTTGTAGTTTAATATGATAGAAATTATCTTGAATATGATCATAATAATGAGGATATGGTGGATATGTTGGCTCAGTTAAAGACTCCTTAAGCTAGGAAAAGAGTGGATATAAATGAATATAAATAAAAATGTAAGAATATTTATGAGAAACAATAGAAAGATCTTAATGAGAATTTTAATAATCATGTTAGTTCCCATAAGGGAAAGGAAAATGTAGATAATATGGTTCAATAATTATACCTTAAAAAGTCTATCATGCACTAGTTCATAGAGATATCTTATAAATCTCAAAGGGAAGGTGATTTTTTGTAGTAGGAGATCATCATATTGATCCAAATCACTATGGCTAAGGAGGATGATCAACAATTGTAGATCTTATAATTTATAGTGGATGTTTTGGAAATTGAGAATGAGAAGCTTTGAAAAAACATTAGTTTCTTCATAAATTATAGAAAGGTAAACATGAATGATGGGATTCAAAATGTTGATAACCTCAGAGAATGCCTTGGAGAGTTATTCGAATCTTAGACACTTGACAAAGGGAAACAAAATGATGAAAAGCTGTTGGGAAAGCATCTCAAAAAATTTATACATGGATTAGGCTTAGGTTTCTCCTTCATTATCCTTTTATGTTTCTTCTATTGTTTATGGGCTATGTTTTGGCTATATATGACCCTATTTTGTCTTAGTTTCTCTCTTGGTCTATCATATAAATTTGTCTCTATTTTATTTTTTTATTCTCCTAGGGTTTGGGGACCCTAGTTCAAACCCGCATTTAACCTTAATAAAAGGAACAACACAAATTTAGAAGACCTGCTAGTATGAAGATACACATTTAAACTAGCAAATGGTACAACCAAAAAATAGTGTTGTTAAACGAATCTTCAAAAAGAACCAATAACACCATATAGTGATAAAAATGTTTAAAAAAATAATGTAGAAATGAATGATGCAAAAAATAGTGTCAGGTGTGGATCCTAACTGTTTTCCAAGATCAGAGGCTAAAATTCTGATGTAATTTCAGCTAGTTTTGCATCCCATTCTTTGAATCCCTCATGGCATAGGGAGGTTTTAAGGGGGTGAACCCACCTTATAGGGTTCAAGGGGTCTAAGGATGTGTCCCTCAGAGAAAATTTTTATTAAAATTACCTTGTTAAATTATAATTTCATAGTCAATTTGGACCATTGATTAAATGTTTTCAGATTTGATGGTAGAGGTTATGTTTAGGCATTTTTCACCCTAAAAGGTATTGATATATGGCTGATATGTATGATTGTGATTTTATAATGAAATATTGTACACAAAGAGTAGGAGAAAAAACGCAGAGAGGTGTAACAGGGTTTGTTACAAGATTTTGTTTCTCCCTTGTATTGCTAGAAATAATATACTAGATAAGTTTGGTAGATGTATCCCATCTTTGGTGAACCACGTTAAATTTGGTATCTACTTTAATGTGCATGTTTATGTTTATTTTTTAAAAAATTGAGTAATTTATTTCATAGTTTATTTTGTGTGTGATTTGGGGATAAATCTAGGTTTAAATTTATCCTAACAAATAGACCATCGAGTCAAAAATAGGACCTCTTGGAATGAACGGAATGAACTTTAGGCATTAGGTCGGGGTGAAAAAATAAACTTTCAAGTTATATATTCACCCACAAGGTGAAACTTTTTCATTTTCACCTAACCCATTTTTAAATTGGAGTTATGACCTAGAGAGATAAAAGTGATGAAAAATGGCACATGGATGAGGACAAAGGCATATGAGCAACCAACTGAGGGAGCTTAAATGACCACCACATGATGGGCTACTAGAAAGTCACCTTAATTGAGTTTTTTGATCATTAATTTCATAATTAATGATAGGTATTGGACTAAAAATAATAGAGTTAACATTTTCATGGAACGGTAAATGATAAGTTCACCTAGAATAGATGATGACTTCACCTAGAGTAAATGACAACATCACTAAAATTTGGTTTAAATTGTTGAATTGGTGATTTCTCTAAAATAGGCAAAGTCACCATTTTTGTGCGAAATTGAAATGATGACTTCATCAAAATTCCTTGGAAATCATCAAATCCATGATCTCACCTAAAATAAATGAAGTGACCATTTTTTTGTAAATAATAAATTGTGATTTCACCCAATTTCCTAATAAATTAGTGACTTCATCAAAAAAAGATTTGTTAAGGCATACCTAAGGTAAACAAGCATTTGTTAAGGCACAAGCATCAATCAAAGCTCTAAGAGAGGAGTAAAAAAGTACATACTTGTTAAATACTAGCATATGCTAATGTTGAGCTATATATGGTTTTAAGAATAGATTGAGGTAGTGACAATGTGTGAGTGGTGTTGACACTGTTTATAGATGTTTTAGATCTATACAAAGGATATGGTGTCATTTTTTCATATTTTGAGTCTATTAGATGTAGCATGGATGCTCATGATCAGAACATATTATCCCTATTTGAGTGTACTAATGGATCAGTGGCACTCAAAGACTTCTACATTCAACATGATGACATAAGAGGCTATAATGACATTTCAGGATACCTGGTGGATCATCAAGCTACTTATTAGAGGCCAAAAATTGTTTTGGATAGAGCCTAGATAACAACAAGATGTGTTGGATGATTTGATCAAATATAGATACATTCCCATGGCACATGGGAAGGTTGACATTGATCTGCTAAAGACATACACTAATAGTAGGCTAGATGGCATTGTCCTGAAGGACCCATCACCAACAACATTGATTTATATAGACGTCATCATTCTTATGTCTATTTTAAGATGCATATTGCTTCCTGACAAGAGTCACTGATTCTTCTATATTGGCTTAGGTAGAGAGATTTGTGTTATGAAGGATGATAAGACCAAATTTACTTGGGGGATATTAGTGTTGGTCCAAATCTACAGAGACTTGCACATATTAGCCTATCAAGAATGATGGATTATTGAAATGTCCACTTTACTCCATGTTTGGGGATGGGACCACATAGCTATTAAGAGTTTGGTTGGCTAGATATAGGTATATTGCCTATAGGATCCAGTGGCATATGGTTGGGTTCAAACATGTCTAAGTTGTAGAGGACATCGTACTGAAATATATTTCTATTGGTATATGTTATATGAGTTGATGACCAAGTTATTTATTTGGTGTTTCTACTTACCATATTAGTTGTAGCAACCACATGATAGTTGGTAAACAAGTTTTATGTCTTATTGATACTTCTTAAAAGGTAGGAAAACCCATATTATCAAGGAGTATAGGCTTAAGTGAGTGTTATAGTAGTTTGGTGTGCTATAATATGTCCTTGCTGACCTGAGATGGGTTGCGCAAAGAACTCAAGTGAATGGTCATGTGATGATAGTGATTCTTAGGAACAAAGATGTGGGAAGTTATGGGGGAGTTTCATAGATTATATGAGCCTATGTTGGTGGCCTAGTAGATGTAGGTGTGTCATTAAATTATGTTCTATGGTGTGTACAGGATTGTCTTTTGACATTGATAATACCCACACAGGCACAAGTGCATGTATGTTCTTAGCACTTACCTCTTTTATGTGGTAACATCACCAATTAGTTGATGTGTTGAGCTTCCTAGGATGAATTCTATCAAAATTTGGCCTCACTAAGTTAAAACACAATGACGAAGTGGAGGAGACTGAGGATAATGAATGAACTCAAACACAAAATGAATAAATTTTGCATTTCAAGTTCACTTTTAATTTTTTATAAATGACATCGGGAATGGGATCATGTTATTAATACAATCATGTTATTAATTTTACAATAATGTGACCTTGTTAAGTATTAATTTGATCTCATTATGGTTTGTTGATTGATAAAACATAATTTAAATAATGTGATCACATAATGTCAATAACGTGATCGTGTTATTGACATTATGTAATCACATTATGTGAAATGTCCATGGAGTTATCTCCTACCTCCATTCACATAATAGGAAGGGACCATACCCTATAACAATGGATAAAAGAAGATATAGCAATGAAAGTATAAATAAAAATATCGTTTCTAACTTGAAAATTTACAATTTCATTTGATTGGGAATAAAATAAAAATATTTAAAGACATGTAAAATCTTTAAGAACAAACACAAAATACTAGTTGATGTTCAAAATTTTCCAAGGAGGTTTACAAATATTTTTCGATTCAATAATGTTAAGAAGATCGTCATTAAAAAATTCATATAATCAAATATACATAATTATCACTCATGGACATGACACACAATATTTATTACATGTTTTAGGGCTAGCGATCCCTATTCATTGGTATATATGATCTTATGTGTTAATTCATATTATTGATCTGTAATATTCATATTTATTCACATGAGTTATCTGTTAGTTCAATTTCATCTGGCTTTCTTTTATCTGTGCATTTACATATGATATCATCAGAAATCGCAAATCCTACTCCAAATACGGGGGGTTTTCATATATAGCAATCTTAACCGGTGTGTTGATATCCCTGTCTTTTCTGTTGGGTCGTCCTCTTCTCAAAGCAAGCACCGTTGTCTATTAGTGTACAGAAAGGAATCTCTCAAGATTATTATTCAATGCGTTCTATGCGCTGTGGGAAATCAGTTTTCTAATTCCATAAGTTGTAAAAATCCCGTGACAATGTGAAGTTTTATAAACAATTATTAAATCAGAAACGCAAAAAAATTGTAGTCTTTGCCTGTTGGAAAAAAACAAAAATAAAATATGTTAATAATCATTTAATGTTTTTGACTACAGCCATTACAACGATGGATTTTAAAGCTTATACCAGAGGCAAACTTGTTTTTTAATATACACAACGTGATCATGGCATCCGCATGGCAACGCGAACTTGTTTATTAATATATTCGATGATTCCAGGTAATTATGCCATCAGACATGAGAGCCTCGGAATTTGGCTCTAGCAATTAATAGACCCTTGAAGACGGAGCAAATAAATATTCTTATTTCACAAAGTTAAAATTGGAAATAATTAATATTTTAATTCTACAACAAGTAAATAAATGAATAAGATAGGGTTTATAGAAATTTAGAGGGGGTTAATATTTTAATTCTAGAGTCATTTTCTCTTCAATAAATATTCTGTAAATGTTTTATCACTTATAGATTAGAGTATTAATAAATATTAGATGATCTTCAAAAAACATTATATTTTCTAATGTCTTTTTTTCTATGTTTTGATTGATTCTTTGATGTTTTTAATACACTAATAGATCTATGTCTTTATAAACCCCATGATTGAAATTAAGATCTAGTTGTCAAAGAAAATAACATAAAACAGGAGGAACATTTAACAATACATGACCACTAACCCATAGATATTCATAACTTATGCAAATGGAACATAACTATTAAACATATTTTATAGATTTTTAGGCCCATTATATCCATATGATACTATTTTAAAGAAATTATTAGAAATAGAGAAAACCAAAGCAAGAGGAGATAGAAGAATACAAAAAATAAAAAAATAGAGGTTGACATGATAAAAAATGAAGAATTGATAACAAAAAATGATGAATCACAATAATAAATGTTCTAATAATAACCTAATTTAGACCTATAATAAATATAAACGTATTTTATAAAATAAATGTATTTTTACAATAAACTAATTTACTTTCAAGTTAATTTTTTGTGTAAACATACTAATCCACATTGATGTAAATATAGATATAGATATTAAATAAAAATACTTCAAATGTAGATACAAAACTATTCACTCTTAAAACTCTCGCACTAAAATCCAATCCACATGTGAAACATACAAGGGTATTTTACAAGCGGATAAGTGACTATAATAATAATCTATTAAAATATGAAAGGGAAAATCTAAAAAAAAATACACCCATTCTTTTTGAGATGTGTAAATCCACCTATTATGTTGCATGTGATTGAATCTTTGTTTAATCTTACATGCATATATGAGTACAATACCCAGTGACAAAAAATTAAATTTAAAATAATAATATGAATGTTTAGAAACTAAATGGATAAAATTTAACCTAGACATGTATGTAACATGTTGAGGATAAAGGTCTTATGTTGACTGAATTTTCTAGATTCTAGAAGCTGTAGTCTAGATTTTAGATAAAATGAGTGAAATGTAAGCCCCCTTTTGAGATATGAGATAGATATATGAAACACATATCTCAAATAAAATATAATGAGTGCATCATGTGTAAGATAAGATATAAAATTATTGATGTCTAATTTAAAAAGATATAATCTTAAAATCATGTATGTTATTGATAAATTGCCCCATGTGGGGATTATGATGCAACCAATATAAGTGCATGACTAATATGTGTCACAAGGGAAAACATTATGAAATGTAATTAAAATAGTGATATTCTCTACATGTGAAAAATTTAATCAATACAACCACAATCTAACGATATGCCAAACATGTTAAAATGGTCATCAATGTAAGAACATGAGTAATATAACTTACATAAGAAAAAATAAAGTAGTAGAGCATAAAGGTATTATGCCTTCTACGAAGTTAAATTATGTGCATAGTATAGAAACAATACAAGGTTTCCTATATAAATGAAATATATAAGTTTGGTATTACAAGAAACATAAGATGTGTAAATTTAAAGAAAAAATATTTTTTTGCCCAATAGATGTGATATAGATCATAAAAATATAGGAAAGAATATAAAAATCATACATGATATGGATCATGGAAAATAAATCTATAATGAGACACCTTTTGACACATGATAAGAAAATTCATCAAATTAATATAATAAAAATAAAATGCAAGGATCTAGAGACTTCAACACAAAACTTAAAGCCTCAAACTCACTTTTGCAACATGACCACTTAGAACTGTTTGAGTGCTTCAAAACCCAATCATAAACAATTGACCATCAACATCTATACAAAGACATTTAATTCCTTTCAATGCACTCATATGAACCTCATATTACTTCAAAACATCTTCATATGCATTAGACTCTTCAACTCTAGGTAAATCACCTCATACTCATCTCTGCTAGATGACTACTCAGAACTATCAAAAACTTTAAAACACATTGATGAAAATAATGACTTAACACATGTAGAGTCATTATCATGAACTTCCAATGGGTTAAGATTATCTTTTTACATCCTCAAATCAATTGTAAATATATATATTATAGGATCAAATGGTAATATTAGTTTTATAGACCAATCTCATGTCTTCACTATATACAGGCGTCATTATGTTTGACAGGCCAGTTTGAGACCACCTTTCTGCTTATATATAAGCACCTTCAAGTATTCTATCCAAAATGGATATGTGTTATATGTCTTTAAAAAAACCCTATGTAACTGGATCCATCCCTAATGCATGGAAACACACCCCTAACTTCATTCCCACTTTTGCCTATTTTTTTAGTGTTCCTCACTAGGCCTTTTTAGTCATTGGTCAACTTCCATGACTAGTTTATCATAATTTATGTTTGGAACCTACTCATAAACCATAATGGGAATAAGATACAAGTCTTAATCTTAAACTTACATCTACTTAGCAATGTTGACTTGATCAACTCTTCCTGTAATATAAAATTTTAAAAGAATATGGGTTTTCCTATAGGGTCCACTCACTCATCTGACATACAAGTGCCACATAGAGGTACTTGGGAGAGTCCAATACATGATCAAATCATCAAACTAGTTCATCCAATTAATTCTGAGCCATTTTCAATAATATCTTCCATATCGGGTCATAATTAGGGTTTTAGAGAAGGTTACGACCACCTTATAGTCTTAACAATCTTTCATAAAACTTGGGCCATTAATCCAAAAACTAGTGCCTAAAAATTTTATATAGGATCATTTCCCAAATTTCATGAACTTATTTGGATCTCATACAAAGGTTTCATGTACCAATGAGCATAAAAAATTCCTTCTCATGTCTGTAACACCTCATTCTATGCACATAGGAATCCTCAAAACCTTATTTCATGCTTTATTCTTCAACTTAAGATCTAAAACTTCACCAACACTATTGAAAAAAAAATTAAAACCTCTATCAATTCTCATCTATCTATTCATGCCTTGGGAACTAAACCTCATACCTTATTTGATCACCATCTCTCTCTTTGCTCTTTAGGCTTTGGATCTGGAGTTCATATTAGGCCTCTAAGTAGACCTTCTAGCTATTGTTAAAGCACTCTCCAACTTACTCACATTATAATATAACCTTATACATTATCTACCTTTTTCATCCTTCATAGGTCTTGACAACACTTCATGGTACCTTCTTGGATCAGGCAGGGTCTAGGACTAGTCCGGTTGCATGCTTAGGTTTGAGACCATACCACTATAGGTTTACCTTGAAGATTTCCTAAGTGTTATAACACTTAATATACATTATTGAGCATCCATAAACATTCACTCATACCTATGTGTATCTATCTTACCAGATCACCATCTTCATACCCTCTCATAAGGTCTCTTCATGTGATGATCAAAGTTATGACTACGTTTCTCAAGCATGTGAAGCTTGAAAACTACACTTGAAACATTCCATGACGGTTCAACACTTTTATTATATGACTTGTATTCTCCTTACATAGAATCATAAATGTATACATACTTCTTAATGCACATGTTCATGATATGACAATTCTCCTCTAAACTACTATTCAAAAGTATGTTTACGTTATATCTTGATCTTGACTTGAAAGCATGTCATCACCCTCAGAATAATCATTAGCTTTCCCTCAAATTATCTATTTTCATTATAATTCCTTGTCACATACCAATTCACCATACATCTTTACTAGATGCACTTTGACATCACCTTTGACCTTAACACTAATGACATTCAATTTGACCTTGACATCAATGACAACACTTCTCAACATCATGTTCTTAGATTTATTTCAAACATGGTGGTGAGATAATTTTCAAAACAAGTGTGATGTGCATTAAAATTTATGTGTTAAATAGTATACACAAAATTTCATTCCTTTCATTCATGAATATAGGAGGAAGATGGACTTGTCATAACTAAAATAAAAATCAATGAAATTATTTTTTAATATATTTTAAATAAATAACACAAATTAACTACTTTTAGTTAAATATATATATGAAATAATAAAACAAAGACTTTTTATATATAATATTCCTCTATATCATTCCAACTCTATTTATTTTTGTGCATATTTTGATCTCAAAAAGAAAAACTAGTGTTTTTTTTTGTTTTCTCTTCTCTATAGATAGATTTATCTCTTTGTGTATTTTACATTGGCATGTTATCTTTGATTTTTGACACTTGTTAATTTTTATACTATATGAACTATTGATTACTTTTTAATATTGGTTGTATATATTTTTATTACCATCTACATGTAAAACTATATTTAATGATGTTTAAGGTAGTTGTTGACAATTATTACCACACTATCTTTGGCAATCCATCCTTTTTCAGCAATCATGTTAATGAAGTTGAAGATAGGTACACGTGATATTTGCATGTTTCATGTTGGAAAATTATTTTATGTAGTAGGTAAATGGGGATTAGTAATCTTAATGATAAATTAAATAGAGAGACGTGAGGGGAACCTGATAATATCGTGTAGAGATCGCATGTTGAAATTCTTTTTCCCAAATAGTGAATGCTTTATGAAATAATTACAAACATTTTTTTATTGGTGTATCGAATCTTGATAAATCTTAGTTCTTATGAGAATTGAATTCCCTTTTGTAATGTATTGTATAAAATGATTTTGAACAATATAAACTAACATTTATGCTTAATATTATATTTTAAATTTGTTGTTAGAGTTATATGTAATGTAAAAATATAAATCATATTGTATTTTATATGATTGATATTTTTGTTAGACATGCAAATCTAATATTACAAACAAATTCACTCATCCCATCAAATCCATTATTCCTATAAACACTATTAATTTATATTTTTTAATTCTATATAGCATTGATGTTGTTTATAATATACTATAGTAAGCAAAAAAAATTATTATAAAAATAAACGGAGATAAATCACAACTTAGTAGTTAAATTGGGATAATAGTTTAAATAATACATAATTAATTTCATAATAATGTGAAACACTCCATGTGCCTAAAATCAATTAATTAAAACCAAGGTAATTAGCTTGGTCCCTTTGTAATCATTAAAATATTTGGATTGAGGAAGTTTTGAAATATGTTGTAAGAATATTATTAATATTATGGCCCTAACATCAAATAAGCAGAACCAACCTAATTATCTTGGTGCCTTTACAATCATAGAATATTTGAATTGAGGGCAAATTTGAAACTCTTCGAATAATTGTATCAATATTTTGTTTTATAATGGTAAGAAAATGATTTTGAAAAGGAACCATCATTTATATAAAAGAGAAGAACTATTTAGAAATAAAATCCATGTAAAACACCTCTACGAGCAGTAAAATAAACTAATTTTGAGCAATATATAAAATAGAAAAAAAAAATCTCACAAAATGTTGTAAATATGATGTAGCTAAAACAATTACAACCTTAAAATGGGTTGAGAATTAGAAATTAAAATCTCACAAAGGCTGTGTCCCTTCAACACCATCACCTTTATGGGGCCAGAGAGTTATGTTCCTAGATTCAAGTCCCTTTCTAGGTTGGTCATTTTTTCTTTTTGCTCACAATAGTTCAAGTCTATCTTTCTCCTAAATCACAATAAATAAGGATACAAACTTCAATAGAAGTGATGGGTTGGGACCTATCTAATATAACATGAGCAATTATACTTAGGTATTTATTTGAATTTTTAAGAGATCATTATAACTCATTTATATTTTCTTCACTTGTATTCATAATCTTGAGAGACTTTTAAACATCAACTAGAAAATTTTAAATCTATCTCTAATACATCACTCCCTATTGCATCATAGTCACTTCCAAATTTTAGTATGAGATATTTAGGAAGGTTTTCCTTCTACCATGAATTATTCATCTTAATTTTATAATAATTACTAGTTATGGCCAAATCACATATTTCAAAACATATAAAACATCTAAAGAGTAAACCCTCATAATCAAAAGATTGTGTCAAGTGTCAATCCTTTATTTCACTTCAACTCAACCTAGAAGTTATTTATAGATACCTATGCTAACTAGGATTCTAGAAAATGTAGAATGATCTAATGATATTGTATTAAAATATATTAAAATGAACTCACCTAAGGAATCTATTATAACTTATATACATGATTACATCTAGATCTAGAGAGGTAGATGTGGTAATTGAACCCAAATATGGCTCATATTATTTTTTTCGTGAGGGGGATAAAGGATGGGTACCATACCTTAACTAAAAGAGTGTACTATGTTGGTCCCATATCTAGACATAATCTTGAAAAACCAATTTCCTATATTCTTCATGGTCAAAATATACAATAAACAAACCCTTAACATAGGGAAGTATTTAAATCTTACTTGTCAGTAGGGGCCTCCATTGATAAGAGATCCATGAGTGAGTATTGGGTAGGCTAGGTTAAAATCCATTGAACCTTTAAATAACTCATTTTGTTGAATAAGCTTCTTCGAGATCTAATACATCCTAAAACACTTCCTTTTTAAAGGTAACTACGTATATTGATTTAGCAGGTGTAAAGGGGATTTATTTTTATATTTACCATCTACCTTGGCTAAGAAATTGCATATGCAAAATTGAATCTAATACTCTTGTGGCTACCTTTGGGATTAGTTTTGGGGGATTATATCCCACCAGACTCTATCTCTACTACATGCCAAATCCTAAATCCATCCTCCACATCTTCTTCCTTTAGTTTCACTTGATTTTTCCTCTTTATCTATAGATATCCTAAAAAAAAAATTGTCACTACCTCTTTATATAGGAAACCATGTCATTGCTCTCTACCATGATCCTATGTCTTAGAAATCCTTATCTTAAATATTAACACCACCTTGGTATGTAAAAAAAAACATGTTTCCTTCTATTGTGATCCCCTCCCTGCATAGTCCCTATCTTAGATCCCCCTGTATTACATATACTACATCCTTCTATCTCTACTATTGTCATCGAGATCTATTATCTTCCTAGTTTCAAAAGTATAGCATTAGGAGAAACTATTTTTTATCATTTTATGGCAATTTCATAATTATATTAATATTATGTATTTTTAATTACTATATTTGATCCTTTCCTCTAGGTATATATTCTTTCTTTATTTTTATAATTATCATATTTTATAGTTCATTAGTCATTTATTTGCTTTAATTTTCTTTAATTGTTTAGATATTTTATATTTTAAATTTGGATTTAGTTGTTATCTTTTAATTCTCATTTTTCAATTTTTTACAACATTTTTTGATAATTTATTGTTTCCATCTATGATATTTTTTATGACTATTTTTTTCTTTCTAGATCCTTGTATTTTGTTTTTCTTAGAGAAATTTGATGAATTTTTTTGTCATGTGTCAACAAGTGTCTCATAGTCTATTTATTTTTCGTGATCCATATAATGTATAATTTGTATGTTATTTCCTATATATTTTTTGATCTATAACACATCTCTATTGGAGAAATAAACAATATTTTTTCAATAAATTTAAACATTATTGTTCCATACACACACACACATACACCCCATTTTTTTTATTCATGGGGACCCACTATTGTCTAAATATCTTTATTTAGGGTCATCATAGCCTTAGATATTCATGTCATTGGTATTATTTTGTATAAATATAAGATTTTAATTAAAGTCTAAAGTTATAAAATATGAAAATCAAAGCTTGAATAGTCATTTTGATGTTTTTAAACATTGGGTTTTCATAATTTTCATGTTTTGTTTTGACTAATGGAAGTATTTTCTTTTGTCTTAGTGTTTTATATGTTGTATATGATTATAGGATTATCAGATGAGAGTTACCAAGTAATCATTGACTAGCACTTATTTTATTTTATCTAATAGTTTGATAAGTGGATTTAATAACTTATCCAAAGCCCTTTATTCCTTTGTAAAAGATCCAATTCCTATGAATTCCCTAAGCTCTGACTATTCTATAGGTGGAATTTATCTATTATGTGTAAATTTTCATATTTAAATAAATTTATAAGTGTTCCCAGCCTCTAAGCTCTTAGAATAGGCTATGTGACACATTTACATGAACCTATAATAATAGAGACTTTAAAATGAAATATTAATAATCTAATGATTTTGAGCCTATGTATAGGTGACACCTCTTCACTAACCCAGAATCATGAAGTGGTTAAAATCTTAAGTATAATGGTCCTAGTAACCCATGGTCTAATACCTTTGGGATTTCAAGCTCTGAATAATTAATAGTTCATATAATTTCATTGACCTAGAGAATCAAAGACTAATAACTAAGTTAATGGCCTAATGGTCTCATGGTTCCATGCCTCTGAACCCCTATGGCCTAAGATCAAGCCACATGTCAACATCACATCAATATAGAGAATTCAAAGGGAAATATATCTTTAAAAATATCAATATATTACTGCATCTGAGCCTTCAAGTTTTAACAAGCCCAAAACACTTCTACATGGTGCAACCACATTAACTCATGGCCCCAGAACATCTAAAATGAATTTATAAATCTAAAAGCCTGAGTAAGTGAGAAATGTATAAGTGTCAAAATATATGAAGTGCATAATTAAAATTTACATAAAAAGATATTGACAACAAAGCAAAAAATCTGGGAAGTGATAAAAAATAACTATTTCAAGTAGGGTGACTAGACAAGTAAAGTTAATGAGAAATTTCCATATGTCAAATATGAAGCTACCAAAGCTGACTCACACATGCTAATTGAATTGAGAATCAAATGAGAAGCTATAATATTCATTTAAGTCACTTGAATTAATAATTCAAGGCATAGACTTTGGGAAATATATGCAAAATCTAGTAAAAATAAGTCACTTCGCCATTAATCTACTAGCGAATATTGCATTTTGGATCTTCTCTACAACCAAAAGCTCTTGTTTTCTATGGAACCTATGAAGCAAATTTGTATAATCTGTAAAAGTATTATACAACTTGAGATTGATGAAATGGATTCCTCTTCAAATCAATCATGCATTCAGGTTCCTTTTTCCTACTCTTGTGTGGGCATTACTAACTAAATGGATACAATGTTCGATAAAGGTAATCTTGAGTTCAAATTCATACACTACTCATCATTCTGGAATGTAGTCAACTATGCTCCTACATATTCTTCATAGGCCCAAATATCCCTATATGATAAGCAATACATCGATGACTTTTTGCCCATCAAAATCATGGGAATTCATCAAACAACAGTAAAACTAAAGGTAATGATTTACATTGGCACATTTAGGGATATATTTATTAATGGTATTTATTTTGGGGATCTCCTCCACCTTAGGAAAGGAAATAATTTAGTTTCTTATATTTTTGAGAGGGCATTCAAGAGGCCCTTAAACTATTAGGACCTAAGGTAGTATATAACCAAGTCTCAACCAATCAATGACTTGAGCATAATACTATGGAAAGCCAATTAAACAAATTTATAATAAAAGGCTAAAGATTAAATTCTAAAGGGTAAATTTATTCTAATGTAATTATCAATTTTAGGCCTTGGATTAGGATCACCATGGTGATGGTATATAAATTTTATGGTTTTCCTAGAATCACATGTGTACAAGTGAAATGGGTTTGTTTATTGGACATAATACTAACCTTCAACAAGATTTTTTCCCTTTATGAGGTTATTAGTGTTAGGATAAATGCACAAATGTATAAATATTAATAAATACCTATCAATGTAAGCTTTTACATGATGTATTATTTACTTGATGTAGTCTTCAACATATTTCATAGTGTAAATGGAGAATTATGGAAACCATCGACTGAATATGTTAATAAGAGAATCCATGAGGATTATTAATTTATGTTAATCCACAAATTCATAGGTGAAATAAAAAATTATTTGTGTATCTCAAATGTACTAGGCAATTCATGGCTAACCCTATTTAGAGATGTCCATGCATATGTCAAGAAATTCCATCATTTTTAGACAATTGGCAAATTAAAAACATTACCATTATAGTTATTTATAGTAATGAAACCATTTTCCCAATGGGGACTATATTTCATGGGGGCATTTAACCCGAACTCTTCAATAGGCTATAAGTTTATTCTTACAACCATAAATGTTTGCACAAGATGGACTAAGGTAGTGGTGAAAAATAAAAACACTTCTAATGAAGTAATCTACTATTTACAAAAAAAATTGACCACTTATTTTGGGACCCCTCTCTCATTGTTTTGTGATAAGAATCAACATTCCAATCAATACAGTTCACTGAATGGGCATATGATAAAGGGATCATTTTAAGATTCTTTCCTAATTACTACCTACAAAGGAACCTAATGTCATAATCCATTAAAAAAAGCTTGATTTATGTCATCAAAACATTTCCAAAGAAGAATTCCCAAGATTGACATTTATTTCTAAAATTTACTTTATGAACTAACCATAATAGGCATAAGTGTGTACTCTAAAGAAAACCATTTATAATAGTCTATGGATTTGATTCAATTGTACTAGTCACACTCAATATAACCACGTATAAGTTTATGAACCATTATATGGAACATAATGATAATGTTAATTATAGCCTCTTAGACATTTCCTTGTTAGAAGAACCCTGAGATGAATCCTTATTAAACTTCAGCAAGCATATGATCATTATCAAGTGATGGTTTGAAAAAAAGGCTAAAGTAAAATGCTTTAGGATTTTAGATCTGGTGCTACTATGAGATAAAATCCATGAAAATAAGGTTCAACATTCCAAGTTTGATCCACTTTATATTGACCCATACCAAATTACTAAGATATTCAAGCAAAATGTTTTCCACTTCAAAAACCTTGAAGGCAATAACCTCGCACTACATGTGAATGGAAATTTCTTGAAGCATGAAGTCTTGGCTATCCCTTCCAATGCAATTTAAGAATAATGACTACAAAGATGCATATTTTATATTAAGATTAGGTTATATTAATTTTTTCATGTGTTTTCTATTATTATTTTGTTTCTTTTCTTTATTTGTTGTGTTTATGTGCCCCATGTTTGCTTCACCAACCTTGCATAAGTTTCATTACTCTTGAGACTCCATTCCTAGAAGGGAAGACCCATATCCCATGATTAATAAATTGGGACAAAGCTTAGAGAGAGTAATAGATACTCTAATGGATGATTGAATAGTGAAAACTACTACTAGGATTAAGAAACAGAAGGTGAGATGCCACTATTAAACACAATGATAAACAAGGTAATTCTCCAAAAGGCATCTAGAGAATTAAAATACACTAATTTAAAACTGATAAAATGAATTCAGAAACGTTCTAATATAACCAAATTCACCACAAGCACTTCAAACAAAAAGTTATTATAAATAGTTAAATAAGTGAAAGGTCATATGGATATTAGAAGCCTAATAAAATTTAGTAAGGCTTCATATGATCATTTGTAATACACCTTGGATATATTGGTCTCCAAACCTTATGGACCAAACATCAAATATCAGATTAAAAAAAGTCTTAGTGTCAAAAAAAATTATGCATATGTTAATTTTCTTCCTTAGGAAAGGAGATTTTGGTAACCACATGGTAGTCTTTTTGGATTGGATGGTAATGGAATAAGACTAGAAGTGAGACCAAAATCATCTATTTCCTAGATGGAAACAAAACAATTCTCAATCCTTCCTCCCTCATCCAAAATTATCTAAAATTCATACCCTTTTATAAATATTTTGATGTCCCAGATGTACTTGAGCTTACTGAAGTAATCCATCCAATCACTAATGTACAAAATGAGCTTGGAAGGAAATAGAGAACAATATGTTACTTATTAGAATAGAATTTAGTGATTTTCATGATCAAATTGTATCAAACAAATTTTAACTTACTTGTCTCTATGTTCTATATTGGAGGATCACAATCTAGGTTCTAAATGAGTGTTTTCCTCATAAAGTTACCATTTAATATGGCCAACACACCCCCATTATTTATATAACTAGGGCACCCCTCTTAAAATTCCTAATTTGAAGTTCCTATATTTTCAACCCATTTCTAACCAACATTTTTTTTTAAAATATCCTCAAAATTATAGTTGACCTTAGTTTTTTGAGCATCTAACACGCTTTTAATGAAGATTTAATATCCGTTAAATACCATTATAGCCTTTTCAATTTAAGCATAGTCACATACTTATTATGTATTAATAAGAATAAAATATTTTCATACTTAGAATATTTTTATTGTACTAACTATTTTTTCATAGATTTGTACTTGAATTAGTATTTATAGAGCTTCAATTTCCTAGAGTCCTATGTGGCATTGTGTGAAGCCTAGTTTTCATTTAGGTCAACATTTAAATTTGTATGTGTGACTTCCTTTCAAATTAGTATTTTTAGTTAATTTATACAAAAGTAATAACCAAATGAGAAAGTGTTATGTCCCACTATCAAATGTGTCAGCCTCCAAGATCTGTTAGAGCTTGGGAGAGCCTAACCAAATGAGAAATCATGACATGTCCCACTATTATAAGTGTCATTATCCTAAACTTGTCATATATTTGAGAGCTTATGAGAGATAAAATAAATGAAAAAACACCATGTGGTCTAGATGCCAGAGATTGAGAGAGCCTAATTGAATGAAAGCACACCATATGTCCTAGTTTATTAAAGATGTGGGAACCTGACCAATTTTTTTACCCCACTATTAGATCTGTCAATCTATTAGACTTTTTATAGATAAGTGAGCCTTGTAGATCCTAACCAAATGAAATAACACAACATGGATCAATTTTTAGACATGTTAGTCTCTCAAACCTAACAAAGATGTTAGAACCTAGGAGTGCCTAACCTACAAGACCATGCCATGTGGCACTTCTATAAAAAATGGTATAAAAGGGCCTAAGAAGCCATGAGGTGATCATAAGGAGGTATAGTTAGATTTAAAATACAATCTTATGATGCCACATGTAACTTCACTCCTCTAGCTAACATTCTTGTTATTGAATGTGTATAGCTAATAGTAATAGGCCATTCCAAGGTAGTGTCTATTATAGGTGAAGCTAATCAGTGATGGACATGTGGCGTAACATAAAAACTATCTAAGATAGCATAGGGGAAATATAGTCATGTGAATACCACAACCCTCACATTAATTAAATGGGAAATTAGGCCCTAATTGTATAATTTAAAGCATCACTTCATAGTCTTCAAATCTATTATGCAACATGTATTTAAAATCTTTGTGTTAATTCTATATTATGAAATAAATGAGAGGATTGAGACACTAGCTCAAATTTGAATTCACATTCAGTGAGATACTAAGTACCATCAATGAATGAGATCTTTGAGCATACCTATAACTTCTTAATAGCAAACTCTTTTATTATTATTACTCCCATCCTCCAAAAAAATTGCCTCCTTGCTTTCAGCTCATTCCTATGTCCCCATGCTCTCTTTGCTTAGAATTAACTATTAAATGGATATATCCCATTTACACCTTTGTTGCTTCAACCTCTAACCTCAATGATGAACCCAAATATAGAGATACTACCTTATTGGATAGATTGGCCCACTTCAAGCATTAAAATGAGATATTTAGATTGATTAAAATTATACCTAAGTTGGTCTTTATTGAGAACAAGGATGGAGTCAAGTTCGTAGATGCCCTAAGGGAATACAAGTATGAGTAACATAGAGATTTAACCAAATCTTAATTATTCCCATATGTAGATATCTTCAACAAAATTATACTCATTTCCAAGTTAGTACAAGATGGTGCTCACAATGTTGCATATTATGCATCCCCCTATTACGTGATAACATATATTTAAGGGAATACATTCAAGGCCTATTATAACCTCACATAATACACAATATTATATGACATAGCCAATTTTGATGTATTGACCAAGACCTAAAAAATATATGATGTCTTGATGGAATGAATGGAAAACCTATATGTCAAGTGGGTTAACAAGGGAAACATCTAATCTTACACTATTTGTACCTTCACAGAAGGGATTCATGTGGGGACGATCCTCCTAGATCGATTTCTCAGGGTCACTAATTGTGTGAACATCAATATATTATAAGCGACACTACTTCATATAATCCTTAAAGGAAATCATGTCCCAGACCTTGGAGGTGTGATCAACTTCAACCTTGTCAAGGCAATATCATATGTTTGGGGTACGGGTAATTTATAAATGATGAGCTACTTGGTGGATGTAATTTGTGTCACCATCATGTTTAAACCTTTCCCTTTCCACCATGGGTTATCAGTGTAACAACCTAAAAGAAATATGGAATCGTATATTAGAGTACACATTGGACACATGTTAGGCCCACTTACAAGACTTGTTAATGTAATAAAACATTCAATGTATAATACACATACGTGACTGGAAACAAAGGAAGTGAACTGAGGTAATATGCTAGAGGTAAACATATACAAAAGGCATTATGGAGAAGTTGGCTAATGTTTAGAATAATTATGGAATTTCAGGTGTCTTAGTGTATACATACACTAATATGTCTCTTTTACCATAAGTGGCAATCACACTTCCTCATAGAACCATTTCTAGGTCCTTAACCCTAAGTAAATACCTCACTCTCCTCAATGGGTTTCTATCCCATTTGATGATGATTAAGATAAAGGATTGGTTTAATCAATAAAGATATCCTTAATGTTATTAAGTTATCATGCATTTTATTGATGTGTTAAAATCAAGATACATGTTATATAATTTAAATAATCACTAAAAATCATAAACCAAAATTAATTAAACACTTGTAAAATTTATATGTACAAAACTAACTATGTTAAAGCATAAGAGAAACATATTAAGTAAGAATTTCCTTAGTGTTACCGATCAGGTTATAACACCTTTCAGCCTTTAAGGTCATTGCACTATTTGTACATCCTTTTATATCAACATGGTTATTCATAACAGTTCAAAACATAGTTATAACATTAAAATTTTCATTTCATAATCTATGTAGACATTTAAATTGGTGTAGCCAATGATTTAAAAGATTTTAAGGCATACAAGCAAATAAATCTAATTTTTCTATATAAAATTAATATCTTGTGCCAAAATAAATAATTAGTTCAATAAGATATTTATTCAAAAAATAACTCTATTTTTAATTCATAATTGAATGCTTTAAAGACATAAGTATATTAGGAATTCATTGTAATTCTACTAGGCAACTTGAAACTAGCAAGCATACAATGGTAGAATTCAAGCAACTAAGTTCATTCAAGTTCAAGATGAGTGGAACCCAAATAAAAGGTTCCACTTAAGGAACTCTTATAAATTTTTCTATTGGCAACCAAGGTAACCAACCAAGCAAGTTTGACACATGGGGAGGGAGTTAAAGAAACAATGTAAGTAAAGCTTTTACACAGATTAAAATGATATGATAACTATTTATCATTTTTTACTATATTAAAGTTTCCATAAAATGTATTCATTTAACCAAGTAATTAATGAAATAAAAGTATTGTACATGATCCTTTATTGAATTATAAGAGTTAATTAAACATTAGTTCTTTTTCTAATTAATATAAATTATTACTAATTACCTTTAGATTTGATAATCTCACATAATTTTGAGAAATGATATTTTATAATTGAAAACATACCTTGCACATAAACAATAGACATGTAGTGGATGATAGAGGAAGAATTTATTT
This sequence comes from Torreya grandis, assembly GCA_037957365.1. Classification (NCBI taxonomy): domain Eukaryota; kingdom Viridiplantae; phylum Streptophyta; class Pinopsida; order Cupressales; family Taxaceae; genus Torreya; species Torreya grandis. Next base: position 1,006,477 of record JARHVA010004758.1, read on the forward strand.
TTATTTTTCTCATAGTCCAACTACCAAGCTTATGATTTGTTGATAAGGTTAGATGTTCCAAATGCAACTATGTATTTATGAAGGAGAGTAACCAGTTATCCAATTACTAATTGAGCTAAGGAAGATTTCTATGTCACTTTTATCTTTTTCATTTTGAATTTAAACAACTAATTTAAAGTATCTATGTATATGTATTTCATGAAATGGAAAAAATTAAATCAATTATTAACTTCTATCTTAATTCCATCAAACATATTTATTATGAATTATACCACTGTAGAGATAATTCAAATATATACTAATCCATTATATATCTTATATGTTTATCGTACTTCGAATCCCGTCAAATTTCTAGATCAGTCTTTAATCATCTGAACCCACAATATATACTTTTCACTATTCAAATCTAGTTTAGGAATGAAAATACATGTATTCAAATGAGTAATGAAAACAATTTAAATAAAAACTAGATTTAATTAATTAATCATATTAATGAAATCATAGTAGAATAATTAATCATGCCACTCAATATAACATGTACAAACATGACCCAACAACCTTAAAAATACTATGTCAAATATAATAAAATCATATTACTATCATAACCCGTAGGCACACTCCTAAACATTTAAAAAATTCTAAAACTTTATTCTTGACATAATTAATAAAATGATAAGGTCATTATTAATAAAAAATCATCGAACTAAACTAATGATAGCATAATCAAGAGTGTAATGAAAGTCAAGGTCCAAATACCAAGTCCAAATTAGAGATTACAACAATCTACATATAGCTCAATTAAACAATCCAATCACAAAAGAAAACATAGTATCATAAAATCATAGTGTATATAAACATTCATTTATACACACACACACACACACACACACACACACACAAAATAAACAAAACCCTAACTAGTTCGATAACAAAAAACTAATGATGTAGATACCACTAATATAATTCCAAATATTGATTTGAAATGATAAAATAACATAAAAGAGACCATGTTTGAAACATCAACCATACACAGTCTATAATTAGATAATCTAAAATCCACAAAAGAAATATAGTCACATATATTATATGGGGTATATAAACCTCTATTTGTGTGTGTGTGTGTAGTTACATATACATATGTATATATATACATATATACAAAAATAAACCCTAAATAGTTTGACAATGAAAAACCCATGACACAGTCACTTAAGAAATTTTCCAGATGATTCAAAATAAAAGAGGTATGGTTTGAAACCTCCAAAATCCATAGTTTAAAACTATAAACCCCAAGAATCAAAACAAATACCAAGTCATAGATTACAACTTATAATTATAGTTATATAAATAGTAGAGTTCAATATTTATCAAGGTGGCACAACACCAAAATAACCAAAATGATCAAGAACCCACAAAAATATACAACACCACATGAGATAGTTAAGACAACATATAACAAAACCCAATAACAACATATTCATAACCCAGATAATAATGCCTTGATAACCATCATATTCATAATCCAATAACAAGGACATTAGAAAGTAACAAAACATGATATTTTAGCAACATAACCAAAGGCCTTTAAGACATAGAACACTAAAATGAAAAACATCAACTAATGAACTCAATGAATAAATATGAACATCATCTATATATTAAAAGGGCACAGTTATCTCCAAAGAAACATAGTCAACAGAGAATACACATTCGATTCGTCAAATCCTACATAGTCACTTGCAAATGGGTTTCATCTTATCCACAAGAGAACATCTTGGTTCATATAAAACTCAGAAACTCATATAGGTATATCCGAGAACCATATAGAATTATTCTTTTGTAAAACACAATATTTAAAAGAAATGAACACACAGTTGAAATAATAAAACAACACAGGGTTTGCCATGCTTCATTGCAATGTTATAAGAAAAACATAGTCATCTGATAGATGAAACATGAAATATAACCATGAGAACCTAGTCCAAAAATAATAAATTGATGACATGAGTATAATATTCAATCTAGGCAATATATATGTATCAAGTATACATTATTTAAAGTTTATATGTAATAACCATATCGATATATAGTTGTAATGGATCTACGTATGCATCCAAAAGTCTAAAGACTTCTTATTACATGTACAACCTCTAAATATTTACCATTATAATAAAACAAGAGTAAAAATCAACTATAAAACTCAAAAAAAGGACTTACAAACATGTAGGATATTCTGTAAGGGATGAAAAATTATGAGACTCACCCAATGTTATTATGTGTTTCCCAAACCAACTAGCTCATCATTAAACTAATTGACCCATTTTATTATTTTCATCCCAAATTCTCTATCTTCCTAGAATTTTGTCTACCATACACCTTTCCCATTCTTTCCTTTCATTTACCCATACCCCCAATCAATTCACATTAAATTTTTGGAGGAGAGAGAAACCCATCAAATCCTAAGGTAATCCTATCAACCTTGACATTAATGGTGAGTCTGAAGGACTCAATAATTAATCACAACTCTACCAATGAAAGAGTGGATTAGCATTAATAAAACTAAATTAAATATCCTTGAAACCTTTGCCACCTACCTTATTAAATGAGTCTTAATGTATTTCCTATGTAAACCATCAAACTAAGTTGATATGGTTATATTAATATTAAACCAAAGTATAAATAAAGACATGATTTCTTAGTCCTTTAAAAATTATGCCATCAGATAGGTGCTAAGTCGAAGGGGTTAGGGTAGCATGGGGGTGACAAGGGTTCCTTATAGGTTTACGTCTAGGTGTTTTAGGTACAAATTGAATAGTATATAGGGTCTAATAGAGAACATGAGTGATTTAAAACACTTGCAGGAATAGGGAATGAAGATGTGTATATGGAAAGGTTGTGGCTAACAAAACATAAAACTAAAATATAACGAATCATAACCATAAATAATAACTTATAACACAACCGATAAAGCACAACAACAATCATGAACACAAGTATCACAAATAACAACATATAATGAAATAGAACAACCAAATCAAATTCTCTGAAGGATAATCAAATAATTAGTATCTCTATCAGTCATACCAATGTGCTCAAAATTCATTATTTTAGGATTACATCCTCCATCTCTTGCCTAGCTCATATATAAACCTGTAATCACCAAAATGGTGTAAATCACATTATGTCATAAATCAATAATAAATATAGATTATAAAATCATCATTAGTATAAATAACAAATCCATAACATAATTAATCATAAAATATGTATGTAGCCAACACTTCTACAAAAAGTACCACAATAATCCATTTAAATAATAGCTATACAAATCTAGAATCATAATTTCAATGTAATAAGAACATAATTTATGATGAAAATATAGGATTGTAACATCCTCCCCCTTGGAAGGGAGTCATCTTGGCAACTTAATATAAAATCCATGCATAATTTTGCCTTAAAAACATGAGTATCTTCCCAAGTGTCACTTATTTCACTAACAGGGTCCCATTGCACCAAAACTTTTTGTATGTCTCTCTTACATAGGTTAACGCTACAATGGCCTAGGATTTTCATTTGTTCTAACTTGATCTTTTCCTCTTTCATGACCTCTAAATGAGTCAAATCCAAAACATGAGATGGATTAGGCATATACTTTCTTGATAATGAAACATAAAAAACATCATGATTCCTCAAAAGAGAATGAGGAAGTGCCAAACGATAAGCAATAGGGCTAATATTTTCTATTATATCAAAAGGCCTAACAAAATGTGGTGTAACATGGAAACCTTTCCAATTTTAATAGAAATTTTATGTGGTCTAATGTGGATAAAAACTTTCTCCCCTATGTTAAATTCCTACAGAGTTCTCTTAAGGCTTGCATAGCTTTTATGCCTATCTGAATCTATTTTTAAATTATACCTTGTTATTTATATCTACCTATCATATTCTAGTAGCATATCATGCCAATTAACAACCCTATTTTTTAAGCTATCCAAACCAATAGGTGTTTTGAACTTACGTCCATATAAGGCTTCAAATGGTGCCATCTTAATAGCTGAAGGGTAAGAATTATTATATGCAAATTCAACCAAAATAAGATAATCTTCCCATTTTATTTTTTGATCCATTACATACATGCACAATAAGTCTTCAACTACTTGGTTGAGTTTTTCTATTTGCCTATCTATTTTTGGATGATATGAAGAGCTAAAATTTAGCTTTGTTCCAAAGGCTATAGTTAAAATACACCAAAACCTTGAAGTAAATATTTTTTTTCTATCTAATATGATCAATTCAGGTACACCATGGAGTCTTACTACTTATTTTACAAAGCATTCTATAAATAAAGATGCATCATCTATTAGATTTCTAGCAATAAAGTGGCCAACTTTAGTTGATTTATCAATCACTACTAAGATTGTATCGTGTTTTCTACATGATTTTGACAATCCTGTAATGAAATCAAGTGAGACTATATCCCACTTATCTTTTGGAATATCATGAGGGTACAACAACATTCCTAAATGGTAATGCTTAGCCTTAATTTGCTGGTATTTTAATCTTTTTACTACAAATTCAATGATATCATGCTTCATCTTAGGCCAAAATAGAGCTTTTTTAACTCATACATCATTTTTGTAACACCTAGATGAGTATAGTAAAGTGTTGTATGAACTTTATTAAGTATATAATTTCTCAAGTCACCCATCTTGGGGACATAAATTCTACCTTTATGCCTAATCAATACATATGTTACAATAAAAAAATTAGTAAATTTGTTTTCTATAGGATCATCAACTAGACCTGATCTTATTTCATGGCAGAATACATCAAAAAGCTATTATTCCAAAATAACACTTCCAAATTTTCCTTGTAACATTAAATAATGTAGCAAGGTATGTTCATCTACTAAGTGCATCAACCACAAGGTTCTCCTTAACTTTGACATATGATATATTTATGTCAAAATTTCTCAAAAATTCTAACTACCTGCACTAACGTACATTTAAATATTCTTGAGACAAATATAGAATACCAAAAATGCATACCTTGTCATACAGGTATACAAAAAAGCATATTTTATGTAAGACATCATAAGCATCAAATAGTCTCCCTTTCTTTACCTTTCTCAAAAAATACTCTCCATGAGATGCCCTACTGGTAGATGGATATCCCTTGAATGCCTTGGATTGATCCAAGGTCTGACTGTGGGTCCAATGCTCTTAGCTCACTTATAGGTTAACCTATTCAAATAAAAATATTGTTACAAAATTAACATAAAATACATTTAGCCACTTATTAAGAAATTAATTTTAAACTAGAATAAAAAATCATTTAAACATGCACTTATGGCAAGCTTATAATCCTACTCAATTTGATTTTTATTCTCAAATGAGTCAGTGGTAGTCTTAGTTGTATGAACATGCATCTAAAATAGGGAAGAAATATGAGAATTTTCCCTACTAATCATCTGATTGAGGCTATCATATGTCATGGGACAAAGCTACATACCCAATGCATTCACATAAGTTATGTTTTCCCCAAGTATGTAGTAAAATTATTAAAACATATCTGTTTTTACAATTCAAAACTATAAGTTAACATATACCTCTATGGGCACCTATGTGGATGACATTGCAATAACAATGCCTATGTCTATCTCAACTCACAATGATGGAGGAGTATCTACTTAAGCCATCAACAAAATATAAAAAAGATCTCACTTCCTTTTATATAAAGTCTCAAAGATATGTATGGCATGTTTTTCTCCTTTATTAAATCACAAGGAAAATATAAATAAATTAAATATACATATAACATAATATTAACTCAGAATTTTAATTCTGTATAATTAAAATGTGTTGTCCTAACACAAACAGATGTAGTAATGGATGGACTAATAGCTGGATCCGTATATGTAAATAATGGTTGCATTAAATCAAATCCTACAAAGGTGGACTACGATGTTGAAATCATTGTCTCCTCTTGGAACCTAAAAATTCAAATACATATTATTTAATTTTTATGTAAATTGATTTTTATCTAAACTAAATTTATAAACATAGCTTAAATTTATAATGACATTTATATAAAATATACCTTCATCTGTGTAGTGGTTGTTATCTGCACACCAAATGTACATGCCAAAAACTCATCACTCATAAGTATATTAACCAAGCCCTTTGAATCACCAATTATTTCATCATTATAAGTTATAGTGCATATAAATCCATAATATCTAGAAGAGTGGAGTTGGGTATGCACACTAGGTTGCATATTTCTAACATCAATCTTTGAGAGCCTAATCATATATTGAATGAGTGTATCAGTGATCGCACTAATTATATGCATTCTGTCAATTTCCATGACCTCCTAAACTACATAGGGGATCTCAGCTTGAAGCATATTTTGGATACAAAACCTTACAGTTGATTCGTTGTACGACATGGACATGGTCAATCCTATGCAAAGCCTTGCTCTCTACCTTGAAACTCAGTATAGTCAAAATAGTTCATAATCCTATTGAGGTCAAACTCATAGTATAGTTTTCCTCAAAAAATATAATGGGAACTCATGGTTCTTACATGGTGGATAACCAAACACCATCTACCGTCAATCCCATAAATTGGCTATGATTAAATTATGTTGATAATGATGAAATGGGAAACATTTAGCAGTTACTAGAAATGGTGCATTGGTAGTTGGGTTGAAATGAATAAAGCACAAATGGAGGATTTTGATATTTATTTGTTCTAGAACTTACGTGATGATAATTTGTCAGAATAATAATCCCTACAACTACCTTGATATGAAGCCCATCTGTCAATTTGACATAATAATGACTCTAGGGAATTGGATAAATAGGTGAGGTGAGTGTTGGTGGAAGTGAGATCCCTCATTCTCCTAATTAATTCTTCAATTTAAATTTTATTTTCCAATGAGGTTATCTAGTCTCCCTTGACTGCCTGGGGGATTTTGTGGAACTAGAGGAGGATTATGTGGAGGGTAAGGAGGAGGGTTAGGCTAAAGAACATGAGGGTTAAGTGGAAGGTTAGGAGGATGGTTAGCTTGAGGAATAGGAGGGTTAGTAGGATGGGTTATTCAAAAGAAATAAATTAATAATTAAATAATGAAAAATTAGGGTTAACACATGAATATTTTTAGCACTTACCTCTTCTAAGTGGTGACATCATCAATTAGTTGACGTGTCGAGCTTCTTGAGATGAGTTCTAGCAATGTTTAGCCTCACTAAGACAAAATGTGATCGCAGAGTGGAAGAGAGTATATCTACATGGTTGATACATAATAAAAAATAAAGCATAATATAATTAAAATATAGCCTCATAAATAGTACAATAACCATGTGTAAAGAAACATTACAATAAATTAAAAGAGTCTAGAACTCAATTGATTAAAAAAGAATACTATAATTAAAAGAGTCTATAAGCCAATTGTCTTACGATAGGAAAGAATAAAATAATCGCAATACTAACAACACGTTTCTCATACGCGTTTATCAATGTTTTTGGGTGGTATGTTGTTAGTCAAGCTGCTCTGCTTTGGTCTTTTGTCATTGTTGTGCAAGAATCATATATTGGGTATCCCTACAGATTATCAAGAGACGTGCAAATATTCGCAGATACCTACCAAGTAATCACAAGAAATCATCTGGCTTTTTATATCTGTGCAGTTACATATGATGTCATCATAAATGGGAGCTTGGGAATTGGCTCTTGCAATGAAGAGACCCTTGAAGACACAGCTTTATGAGCTCCATACCGTTTATGAAGAGGAAGGGAAGATCATTCATTCACAGCTCGCCAGACATAACTCCAAATACGCGGGGGTTTCATATATAGCAATCTTAACCGGTGTGTTGATATCCCTATTTTCTGTTGGGTCGTTCTCTTCTCAAAGCAAGCACAGTTGTATTGAACTAGATGGTGTGTATTGGTGTACATTAAGAAATCTCTCAAGATTTTAATTCAATGGGTTCTACGGGTTGTTGGAAATCAGTTTTCTAATTTCATCAGTGTAAAAATTCCCTGAGTATGTGAAGTTTTATAAACAATTATTAATTCTGAGAAACGCAAAAATAAAATATGTTAGATATTCATTTTATGTTTTTACTACAGCCATTACAATGATGGATTTTAAAGTTTATACCGTAGGCAAACTTGCTTTTTTTAAACATATGTAAATACTTCTATTAAGTTGAATGTGATTGAATTTTTGTTTAATCTTACATACATATATGAATATAATATTTGGTGATAAAAAATTAAACTTAAAACAATAATATGAATGTTTAGAAAATAAATGAATAAAAAGCAAAAAAACAAAAATATGTTAGATTTTATTTTATGTTTTTACTACAGCCATTACAATGATGGATTTTAAAGCTTATATCATAGACAAACTTGCTTGCTTTTTTTCGAAGTGTGTAAATCCTCCTATTAAATTGAATCTGATTGAAAGTTTGTTTAATCTTACACATATATATGAATACAATACTTGGTGACAAAAAAATAAAGTTTAAACAATAATATTCATGAATGTTTAGAAACTAAATGGATAAAATTTACCTTAAATATATATGTAACATGGTGATGATAAGGGTTGTATGTTGACTATGTCAGAAGTAGGATTTTTAATTTTTGCGTCTATAAAAATAAATTTTTACTGAATTTCTTGACTCTAGAGGTTCTAGTCTAAATTTTAGATAAAATGAGTGAAATGTAAGCCCCTATTTGAGATATGAGATGGACTTATGAAACACATATCTCAAACAAAATAGAATGTGTACATCATGTCCAAGATAAGATATAAAGTTATTGATGTCTTATTTAAAAAGATAGAATCTTAAAATCATGTATGTTATTAATAAATTGCCTCATGTGAGCTTATGATGCAACCAATATAATTGCATGATTAATGTGTGTCACATGGAAAAACATTATGAAATGTAAGTAAAAGAGTGAAAAGTGTCCATTCCACATGTGAAAAAGGTAATCAATTCAACCACAATCTAATGATATGCCAAACATGGTAAAGCATTCATCAATATAAAAGCATGAGTAATATAACCTACATAAGAAAAAATAAACAGTAGAGCATAACGGTCTTATGCTTTCTATGAAAGAAAAATATGTGCATAGTATAGAAACAATACAAGGTTCCCTATATAAAAGAAAGATATAAGTTAGGTAGTAGAAATAATATACTATGTGGAAATTTAAAGAAAAATTATTTTTTTTTTTCCCAATAAACATGTGATATAGATCATAAAAATATAGGAAAGAATATAAAAATTATACATGATATGGATCATGGAAAATAAATAGATTGTGAGACACTTGTTGACACATGTAAAAAAATTCACAAAAATGCAAGGATCTAGAAAGAAAACAATAGTCATAAAAAATATAGCAAATAAAAGAAATAATAAATTATAAAAAAAAATTATAAAATTTAAAAAAAAAATGACAATTAAAAAATAACAACTAAAACCAAATTTAAAATTAAAAATATCTAAACAATTAAAAAAAATTGAAGAAAATAAATGACTACTTAATTGTAAAAATATGACAATTATAAAAACAAAGAAAGCGTATAGTCATATACCTAGGGTCAAGGATCAAATATAGTCCTTGAAAATACATAATATTAATAAAATTATGAAATCAGCAGAAAACAATAAAAATTGAGCTCTCGATGATAGGGTTTGGAGCCCGAATTCTCCCGGTGCTAGGGTTTTGAAACTATGAAGAGAATAGACCTCGGCGACAGCGACAAAGATAAAAGGGAAACATGTTTATGTTGATCGATGTAGCACGGGGAACTGAGGCAGGTATTATGTGGGTGGGGGATCACAATAAATGGAAACATGTTTTTTATTCATGGCAAGGCAAGAACAATATATATGATAGGGATTTTGATGACAAACAATCGTGGAAGAGAGAAATGACATGCTTTCCTGCATAGAAAGGTACTGGAAAATTTGTTGGTAGGATATATACAGAGAAAGAGGACAAATCAAGGGAAAGCAAAGGAGGAGGATCTGGAAGATGGATTTAAGATGTGGCAGGCATTAGAGACAAAGTCTAGTGGGACGGTTTCCCCCAAACCTGATCCCAAAGGTAGCCAAAAGAGAGTTAGATTCACTTTTACATATGCAGGTGCTTGGTAAAGGCAGACGGGAAATACAGAAACAAATCCCCTAATCCATGCTAAATCAATCTACTTAGTTACCTTTGACGGGGAAGTGTTTCATGATGTATTCGATCTAGAAAAAGCTTATTCAGCCAAAGGAGTTATTTACAGGTTCAATGGATTTCATCCTAGCCTACATGATTCTCACACGTGTATCGTAATCAATGGCGGTCCTTGATGGAAGGTAAGTTTGAAATCCTTCCCTATGTTAAGGGTTTATTTATTGTAGTTGTCAATTGTGAAGAATATAAGAAAATAGTTTTCCAAGATTATGTCTGGACATGGGATCAGTGCACTCTTTTGGTTAAGCCATGTACCCATCCTTCAACCTTCTCACGGAAAAATTTAATATGAGCCATATTTAGGTTCATTTACCGCATCTATATCTCCAGATCTGGACCAAGCCTTGTTTTAGAGTTATAGGATCATGTCAATGGATTCTAATACGATGGCAATGGATCATTCCACATTATATAGAATCTTGGTTAGGATAGATATCTCTACATAACTTTCGGTTTAAGTTGAAATGAAAGTGAAGGACTGACATTAAACACAGTCTATTGAATATGAGGGTTTACTTTTTCGATATCATAAATGTTTTGAAATATTTCTTTTGAACACAACTTGTAGTAGTTCTAGAATCAAGATGGAGAATTCATGGTGGAAGAACAACCTTCCTAAAAATCTCATAGTGAAAATTGGGAGTGACCATGATACAGCAAAGAGTGATTTATTGGAGATGGATTTGGAGGCTCTAGTTGATGTTCAAAAGTCTTTCAAGACTACGGATATAAGTGAAGAAAAGAAAAATGAGGTTGGATGAGATCTTGAAAATTCAAATAAAGACATAAGTATAATGGCTCATGTTAAATAGATAGGTACCATCCCATCAGTGCCATTGAAGTTTGTATTCCTATTTATCATGATTTAAGGGAAGGAGAGAATTGAACTATTACAAGCACCAAAAAAATAGTTTAGAAAGGGACCTAAATTACAAAGAGTTTCAAATTTTCCCTCAATTCAAATAGCTCTATCATTATAAAGCAACCAAGATAACTAGGTTGGTTTTACTAAGTCAATGTTAGGGCAATAATATTAATAATATTCTTCAAAAAAAATTAAAAATTCCCTCAATCAAAATATTTTTATTATTACAAAGGTACCAAGCTAATTACATTGATTTTATTTAATCAATTTTAGGACCATGAAATGTTTCACATTCTTAAGAAAAATATCATTTATTATTTAAACCGTGAACAAATTATCTACTAAATTTTGATTTATCTCTATGCATTTTAATAATGACATATATTTTCCCTTACTATAATATATTATAAACAACATCAATATTATACAGAATTAAAATATATATAAATTAATAGTGTTTATAGGATGAGTGAATTTGGTTTTTATATTAGATTTGTGTGTCTAATAGTATATCATAAACAACATCAATCTTATATAAAATTAAAAAATATAAATTAGTTATATTTATATGATGAATGAATTTGATGGGATTAATGAATTTTATTGTTATATTAAATTTTCATGTCTAAAAAAAATTAATCATATTATATATTTTTACAATATATACAACTCTAACAACAAACATAAAATATAATATCATTCATACATGTTAATATATATTATCCAAATTAATTTTAAAATATAATATCATTCATACATGTTAATTTATATTATCCAAATTAATGTTATACAACAAATTACAAAAGGCCCGTCGATTCTCATAGGAACTAAGATATACCAAGAGTCGATACACTAATAAAAAAAATGTTTGAAATTATTTCATTTGTCCACTATTTGGGAAAAAAATAGTATGATTTGTGGTCTCTGAAAAATATTTAGTCCCCTCGCATATCTCTATCTAATTTAGTATTGAGAGTACTCGACCTCATTTACCTATTGCATCGAATAAGTTTTGAACATGAAGCATGCGAAGATTGTGTGTACCTATCTTTAACGTCATTAACATGGAAGCTAAGAAAATTTGGATCACAAAAGATAGTGAGATGATAATTTTCAAGAACTACTCCAAACATCATTAAATGCATTTTTACTAAGTATATGGTAATCTAAAGCTACACAACCAACATTGCTCAACAATTCATATATTATAAAAAATTAACAAGTCTCAAACATCAAAGTTAACATTTCAATATAAATTACAAAATGGGAGAACTTTAGTTATAGAGAAAACAAAACAAACCCTAGTTTTTCTTGTTGAGATTGAAATATACACAAGAACAAGTAGAGTGGGAAGGAAATCAAAGAATAATATATATAGTCTTTGTTTAATTATTACATACATATCTTTAACTTAAAGGAGGTAATTTATGTTATTTATTTAAAATATATTAAAAAAATCATTTCATTATTTTTTTTATTTTAGTAATAAGATATCTATCTTTTTCTTATGTTCATGAATGCAATTAATGAAACTTTGTGTACATTAATTTACACATAAATTTCAATGTAGATCATATTCTTGTTTCAAAACGTCTTTGGTCACCATGTGGGAAATAAATCTAAGAATATGAATATTAAGAAACTTCTTAAAATTCATTCATATTATTAGATCTAAAACACATTACATATGGATTTAAAAAGGGACAAATAAAAAATTTAATCCATAGTACATCTATTACATCATAATGAATAAGTGAGATATGTATAAATGAAATAAATATAAAATGGATAGGTGAGTTGTAAATAGATTTCACAATAGCAAGCTCCCATTTTCTTATTGGCCGTTTAAGTAGCGCATATGATTGGACAAATTAGAGGTGGCATTGATAAGTAATGTGAGACTTAATTTCTCACTTATCCTATTTGGATCCTAAAGAAGTGTGACTATGGGCATTTATGATAAATAAATTATCTCAATTGAATTTAAGTTTATATAGAATAATGTATAAGCAACCCCTTATGAAAAGCTTAGGGAGGCCTACAAATAAGAAGAAGGTTAACACTCAACTCAAAAATGTGTCATAGAAAATAGGCTTGATGAGTAACCAATGTAAAATAAAATGCAATATAAAAAGTGACTCACACAATAAATTTCTATCAAAAAAATAAAAAAAATAATGTAAGTGATAGGAGGTGCTAAGATATTAAACAAGGGATCCTGAAATTAGTAAAACACAAAGGTATTACACCATAACGTTAAAATATGGTGTTTTGATCCATAACTAAAGAGAGTGCACTAGATGCACCATCATTAAATAAGCTTTAGTAGATGATATGATCTACAAATGAATAACTCATTAGGTGAGATTATCTATCACAAAAAGT